>JAQZBX010040965.1:0-22511 GCA_029593785.1 Cabassous unicinctus | reverse complement strand
AATTTTCAAGTGAAGTCAGTCAAAGTACAAAGCAAGTTTTCTAAATAGGGAGGCTGCATTAAAATTGGAAACACTGCAGAGGAAACAATGGAACATTAAAACTAGCTTCACTGAAGGACTAATTGGGCCATTAGATGCTCATACATAACCTGAGGCCCTAATTACCTATGCTTTATATAGAAAATTCTCTCTGAGAAGACATCAGTGAATTCCTTATGTAAAGGTGTTATTACAAAATATTTAGCTTGTATGAAGGCAAAGTACCTGTCTCTTCCAGAAAAAAGTAGATAACAATGCAGAATACATTAAGCTTTCTGTCTTTGCTCCTCTGCAGTGATTTATTTTTTAAATGTTTTCCTTCTTTGTTTCTTCTTTGATTTCTGCATTTTCACTTTATTTTTCCCTTCCTTCCCTCTTTTGTGGAAATATTTTAAGCTGAGGGAAGAAAACAAAAAAGAAGTAACAAAGATGTTTTGGTAATTACAATCATTCATTTTAAGCAGCCAGTTCTAGAATTCTCCAAAATTCCCTCCCGCCCAGGACTTCAATCCTCCTTCCAATAGCTTATCAAGATATTATTAATGCTTCTTTCATATAAATATTCAAAGTTTAAAAACACAATCTTCTTTTTTCCTATCCACTACTTCTATCCCTTCCTTTGCAGTAAAGTCTCATTTGAAACACTTTTTTCCATGCTTCCCCATTATCAGCACAATACATCTTTGGCATAGATGCATGAATATTACAGTATTACTGTTAACCACAGTCGATAGGTCACTTGAGTTGTAGTTTTCCCATGCTTCTCCACATCCCCACCACCCTGCAATAGTGATGTACATCCGTTCTAGTTCACAGAAGGACATTCTTGCATTTGTACTATTAACCACAATTCTCAGCCACCTCTGGGTTCACTATATTATTCAGTCCCTCCATTATTCTTTAGCTTTCTTTCTATTGCCATTTATCTCCCTAGACTAACCTTTTCAGCCACAATCCCTTTTACAAACCAGGTGTGTTAGTTCTACTCACTATAATGTCTTACCATCAACTCTATACATTTCCACACTTTTACAGTAAAGTTAATTAATTAAAACTTCTACATACAATAAGCATCAAAACTCCTTCTCAGCCCTCCTCTTATTTCCCAATAACCTATACTGTAGATTTTAACTCCATGCATTTATTCTTCATATTTAGTTCATATTAGTGAGGCCATGTAATATTTGTCCATTTCTGTCTGGCATATTTTACTTAGCATAATGTCTTCAGAATTCATCCATGTTATCATATGTGTCCCAATTTCATTTCTTCTTGCTGCAGCATGGTATTCCATCGTATGTATATACCACATTTTGTTTATCCATTCATTGGTTGATGGACACTTGGGTTATTTCCATCTTTTGGCAATTGAGAATAAAGCTGCTATGAACATGGTGTGCAAATGTCTGTTTACATCACAGTTTTCAGTTCTTCTGGATATATTCCTAGTAGAGGAATTTCTGAATCATATGGCAGTTCTGTATTTAACTTCCTGAGGATTGGCTAAACTGTCTTCCACAGAGGCTGCACCATTTTACAATCCCACCAACAGTGAAGGTGTGTTCCTATTTCTCCACATGCTCTGCAACATATATTGTTTTCTGTTTTTTTAATAATGACCATTCTATGCGGTGTGCGATGATATCTCATTGTTGTTTTGAATTGCATTTCCCTAAATAAATAGTGATATTGAACATTTCTTCACATGCTTTTTTGATCATTTTTATTTCTTCTTTGGAGAAATGTCTATAAGAATTTTGTCCACTTTTTTATTGGATTGCTCGCTCTTTATTGTTCAGTTGTATGATCTCTTTATAAAGAATGAAAATCAAACCCTTATCAGATGTGTGATTTCCAAATATTTTCTTCCATTGAGTGGGTTGCCTTTTCAAATTCTTGATGAAATCCTTTGAATCACGAAAGTGTTTAAGTTTGAGGAGATCCCATTTATCCATATTTTCTTTCATTGCTCATACTTTCAGTGTAAGTTTCAAGAATCCACCACATAGCACCAGGTCTTGAAGATGTTTTCCTACATTTTCTTCTAGAGCTTTATGGTTGTCACTTTTATATTTAGGCCTTTTATTCATTTTGAGCTAATTTTTGTATAATGTGTGAGATAGGTGTCCTCCTTCTATCTTTTGGATATGGATATCCAGTTCTCACAGAACTATTTGTTGAATAGACTATTCTACCCCAGCTGGGTGGGTTTGACAGCCTTGTCAAAAATCATTTGACCATAGGTGTGAGGGTCTGTTTCTTAACCATCAATTCAGTTCCATTTGTCTATGTGTCTATCTTTATGCCAAGACTATGCTGTTTTTATCACTATAGCTAGGTAATATGATTTAAAGTCCAAGAGTAAGAGCCCTCCAACTTTGCTTATCCTTTTTAAGATGTTTCTGGTTATTTGGGGCCCCTTACCACCTCAAATAAATTTGACAATTTTGTTTTCCATTTGTTTAAAAAATGCTGGTGGAATTTTTATTGGAATTGCATTGAATCTGTATATTAATATGTTTAAAACTGACATCTTATTGATATTCAGTCTTCCAATAGATGAGAATGGAATGTTCTTCCAATTATTTAGTTCTTTTTTTATTTCTTTTAGCAATGCATTGTAGTTTTCTGAATACAAGTGCTTTACATCCTTGGTTAAGTTTATCCCTAATTATTTGATTCTTTTAGTCATTATTGAAAATGATTTTTTTTCCTGATCTCCTCCTCAGATTGCACATTACTACTGTATAGAAATACCACTGATTTTTGCATACTGATCTTGTATTATGATACTTTACTGCAATCATTTATTAGCTCCAGAAGTTTTGTTTATTTTTTCAGGACTGTCAGGGTATAAGATCATATCACCTGTGAATAGTGAAAGTTTTACTTCTTCCTTTCAGATTTGGATGCCTTTTATTTCTTTTTCTTCCCTAATTGCTTTAGCTAGAACCTCTGGCACCATATTGAACAACAGTTTTGACACTGGGCATCCTTGTTTTATTCCTGATCTCAACAGGAAATCATTTAGTCTTTCATCACTGATTACAATGTTAGCTGTGGTTTTTTTATACATGACCTTTACCATGCTGAGAAAATTTACTTCAATTCCTATATTTTGTAGTATTTTTATCAAGAAAGGATGCTATATTTTGTCAAATGCCTTTTCTGCATCAATTGATATGGTCATGTGGTCTTTCTTCTTTGACTTATTAATGTGTTGTATTACTCTAATTGGTTTTCTTGTGTTGAACCATTCTTGTATGCTTGGTATAAAACCAAATTGATCCTGATGAATAATTTTTTTAATGCGTTCTTGGATTTGATTGCCAAGCATGTTGTTGAGGATTTTTGCATCCATATTCATTAGGAAATTGGGTCTGTAATATATATATATATATATATTTTTGTAATATCTTTATCTGGCTTTGGTATTAGGGTGATATTGGCTTCATAGAATGAGTTTGATAGTTTTCCTTCTTGTTCAATTTTTTGTAAGAGCTTAAGTAATATTGGAATTAATCTTCTTTGAATTCTTGGTAGACCTCACCAATGAAGCCATCTGGTCCTGGGCTTTTTATTTTGGGGAGTTATTGAATGAGAGCTTCAGACTCTTTACTTGTGATTGGTTGGTTGAGGTCTTTTATTTCTTCTAGACTCAGTGTAGTTTGTTCATACTTTCCTAGGAATTTTTCCATTTCATCTACATTGTCTAGTTTGTTGGTGTACAGTTGTTCATAGAATCCTCTTATCTCTTTTATTTCTGTGGAGTCAGTAGTAATGTTCCCATTTTCATTTTTTATTTTATTTATCTCATCTTCTCTCTTTTTTCCATTGCCAGCCTAGATAAGGGTTTGTTGATTTTGCTAATGTTTTCAAAATACCAACTTTTGGTTTTGTTAATTTTATTTTTTTGTTATTGTTCTCAATTTCATTATTTCTGCTTTGATATTTGTTATTTCATTCCTTCTGCTTGCTTTGGGAATAGCTTGCTGTTCTTTTTCTAGTCCCTCCAATTGTGTACTTAGGTCATTGATTTTAGGTCTTTCTTCTTTTTTAATGTATACATTGAAGGCTATACATTTCCCTCTCAGCACTTCTTTCATTGCATCTCATAGGTGCTGATATTTTGTGTTCTTGTTTTCATTAGTCTCAAGATATTTGTTGATTTTTCTCACAATTTCTTCTTTGACCCACTGATTATTTAAGAGTATGCTGTTTTATCTTCATATATTTGTGATTTTTTCCTTTTTCTGCCTCTTATTGATTTCCAATTTTAGTCCATTATGATCAAAGAAAGTGCTTTGCATAATTTTTATCTTGCTGTGTTTATTGAGATCTGTTTTGTGACCCAACATATGGTCTATCTTGGAGAAAGATCCATGAGTATTTGAGAAGAATGTATATCTTTTTGTTTTGGTATGCAGTGTTCTGTTTATGTCTATTAGGTTTAGCCCATTTATCATATTGCACAAGCTCTCTGTTTCTTTATTGATCTTCTGTCCAGATGTTTTATTCAATGCTAAGAGTAGTGTATTGAAATCTCCAAATATTATTGTAGAGACATCTATTTCTCCCTTCAAGTTTGCCAGTGTTCGCCTCATGTAATTTGAGGCATCCTGGTTAGCTGCATATATATTTATGATTGTTATTACTTCCTGTTGAATTGCCCCTTTTATTAATATATAATGTCCTTCCTTGTCTCTAATAATAGTTTTGCTTTTAAAGTCTATTTCATCTGATATATTTATAGTTACTCCAGCTTTTTTTGGTTTACTGCATGCATGGAATATCTTTTTCCAGCCTTTTTCTTTCAATCTAAAGGTACCCTTGGGTCTAAGGTGAGTCTTTTGTAGATAACATATGTATGGCTTATATTTTCTTATCCATTCCACCAGTCTGTGTCTTTTGATTGGGAAGTTTAATCCATTAACATTCAATGTTATTACTGTAAAGGCAGTTCTTATTTCACCCATTTTGTCCTTTGGGTTATCTGTCATATTTTATTTTCACTACTCTTTTGAGACTTTTAGTTAGTTTAACTGATACAATCTTCATTTCTAGCCTCTCTTCTAAGCCTTTCTGTCCTGCCTTTTTGTTTCAGGCTATAGCACTCCCTTTAGTATTTGCAGCAAAGCTGGTCTTTTGGTTACCAACTCTCAGTTTCTGTTTATCTGTGAATATTCTAAACTCACCTGCATTTTTGAATGACAATCTTGCTGAATATATGATTCTTGACTGGCAGTTTTTCTCTTGCAGTATCTTACATATATCATACCATTGTCTTCTTGTTTTCATGGTTTTTGATGAAAAATTGAGACTTAAACTTATTGAGTATCCCTTTTATGTTATGCATCACTTTTCTCTTGCTAGTTTCAGAATTCTCTCTTTGTCTTTGGCATTTGACATTCTTATTAGTATGTGTTTCAAAGTTGGTTTATTAAGATTTATTTGGATGGGAGTGTGTTGTGCTTCTTGAACACTGATATCTATGTCTTTCAATAGGGTTGAGAAATTTTTTACAATTATTTCTTCAAATATACCTTCTGCCCCTTTTCCCTTCTCTTTTCTTAGGATACCCATGAGAAGCATGTTTGCCCATCTTTTGCCATCATTTAATTCCTTGAGATCCTGTTCATTTTTTCCATTGTTTTCTTTGTCTATTCTTTTTTATGTTGCGTTCAGAGGCCATGTCTTCTTTCTTACCAATCCTTTCTTCTGCCTCCTCAAATATGCTATTTTGTGCCACCACTGTATTTTTTAATTTCATTAATTGTGCCTTTCATTCCCATAAGATCTGCTATTTTTCTATGTATTCTTTCAAATTCTTCTTTATGCTCACCCAATGTCTTCTTAATATCCATAATCCCTTTAGCTATCTCATTGACTTTATTAAGAGATTTGTTTGAGCATCTATGATTAGTTGTCTCAAATACTTTATGTCATCTAGAAGCTTATCTTGTTCTGTTAACTGGGCCATATCTACCTGCTTATTGGTATGGATTGTGAGTTTTTATTGGTGTCTTGGTATCTGGCTTACTAGATGTATTTATTTTGGTGCAGTTTCTCTCATTAGTTTAGTGCTTTCTTGACATTTCTTCATTACTGGTTGTGTAGTAGAAACTGAAGATATAGTTGGTACTGTAAGCTGTGGAGGCTGAAGCTTCCTGTGTTGCTCCAGGAACAGATGAATCTTCTCCTACCTTTCTCATCTGCCAGGGGTAGGTACAGAGCTACAGCCATATGTATTAATCCAAGTCATGCAGGCCAAGTCCATCTGTGGTTGCCCAGAAAGAATAATTAATCTTCATGCCCCTTCTACCTCTGCATGGGTCAGAGATGGAGCTGCAGGTGTAGGCAGCAATCTGTGCTGTGCAGTTCCAAAATGACTAGTTGCGCAGGTAGACTGATGCAACACCAGTCCCTTTCCTCCCTTGCCAGGGGTCGGGATGAGAATTCCTGAGTCCCATCAGTCTAATCCACGTGGGTCAAATGTGCCTGCAGTTTCCCTGATAAGCTGAGGGAGTACTGTCCCTTCTGCCCTTTAGAGGGTGGGCATGGTACCACAGGCACCCAACAGTTCAGTTCGTATATGCCGAAAGTACCTGCTATTGCCCAAAGAAGCTGAAGAAAAATCAGCTCCTTCCAACTTATTGGGAGGTTGGGGTAGATCCACAGGTGCCTGCCAGTCTAGTCCGTACAGGTTGTGCAGGCCAAAAGTGTCTGTTGCTGCCCAGAAAGACTGAGGTGTCACCAGACCCCTCCTATCCTATTGAAAGTGGGAGTAGATCCATAAGCACCCAACAGTCCAGTCCATACAGGTTGAAAGTTTTCTGCCATTTCCCAGAAAGGTTGACGAAACATAGCTCCTCTCCTATCTTACTTGGAGGTCTGGATTGGAACTACAGGGGTCAGGCTATTCAGTCTGTGTGGGCCCAAAGCACCTGCAGTTACCCAGAGATCCTGGGAAATCACCACCCCTCTCTTGTCCTATTGTGGGTAGAGGTGGAGTCACAGGCACCCAACAGTCAAGTTCATGCAGGCCAGAAGCACCTGTGGTTGCCCTGAGAGTCTGAAGAAACACCAGCCCCCTCCTATCCTATGGAGGTAGGGAGGTAGAGTGGTTGGAGATGGAATCAAAGGCGCTCAAAAAACCAGTTCGTGTAGGCCAAAAGCACCTGCAGTTACCCAGAGAAGCTGAGGAAACACAGCTCCCCTCCTATCCTATTAGGGTAGAGGCTGGAGCTAAAAGTTTCTGACTATTCCGTCTAAGCCTGTTGAAAATGCCTGCAGTTAACCAGAGAGGCTGGTGCAGGTCTCCCAGCTTCTTCCTTGCAGGAGATGGGACTGGAGCCTAGGCTAGGGCTGCAATCCAATCTGGGTGGAAAGAAGCTGAATCTTACCTTCACTGTTATTTTCATTCAACCCTTCCTCCCCTCAAGCCAGTGGCCTCTTTCTAACTCAGATGAGTTCAAACTTAGCTGTTTTTGGATTATACTTTATCCATTCAAATTCATTAATTGTTAGCTGAAATCAGTGGCCAACTGTGTCTTCCCCATTTGGGGGAAATGGAACTTCCAGTTCTAGCCTCAGCATATCTCCTGAGGCAGATTGCACTGCCAATGGTGGATGGGCACCAGCCTCCATGGTATGGAGTACGCTAGTCACGAAACTTCACTGCTGATGGGCAGTGTCCTCCTTCCATTTTCTCAAGGATGTTGCAGGATGATCTTCTGGTCTCCTCAGCTCCCCAAACAGGTGCTATAGATAACCCTGTTTAGATTACTAATTTCCCTGTAGGACGAGCTGACTCTTGTAATGCCTTACTCAGCCACTGTCTTGCACCTTCCCACTTCTATTTATTTTTAATGTGTAGTTTATTGCCATCTGTAAAAATTCCTTAATCACTCTCATTTGGGAATATTTCCTCTTTAATACTCCATTTTACTATAAATATTGTACTTTATTTTACCTTTCCTCATATCTTTATCACGGTTTTAGTAACATTCTTGTTATTTTTTGATATATGCTGATCTTATTCACTCTGAAACATTTAGTGAAAAAATTCTACACACACTTGAATTTACTCCTTATGGAATAGTGAGATAAAAAGCAGTGACTCAATACACATTTCTTTAACAAGTGAATTAATATATGATACCCTGAAGTAAACATTTTACCTTAAATATTTTCTGACTAGAATAACAGATAGCAAATAATATTCTCCCTTGAATGTGATGCAATTCTATTTATTTATGTATTTGTTTATATATACATATATTTATTTACGCATGCTGTGGCATTCTCATTCATGTCAGGGATAAAGTAGTGATAAGGTTAAGCAAGACTTCATAATTGACGAGATTACACATCAGTTTGGGGTAGAAAAACAAACAATAAACACCTTAGCACATAAATATAGAAGATTATTTCAGACACTGAACATTAAATCAAACTAAAGGTAAGAGAAAATAGCTCATGGGACAAAGGGCAACATCTAATAGAATGCTTAGGAATATCTTCTACATGGAAATAATGACTGAGTTGAGTCAGGAATGATAAACCAGATTCAGGCAGGCCTAAGCCTGGATTGGCATGTTTGAGGCAGAAAATACATCAGATGCAGGAATTCTGAGGCAGAAACAAACATGGAGTGTTTTAGGAATAGAAGAAAGGCAGTGAACCTGGAGATCTTTGATCCACTAGAAAAGTTGAAAACTGTTAAAACAGAATTAAGCAATTAAGCAAGATGCAAAAACATGTGGGATACAGGGGCTATTTTAGGAAAGTGGATTTTAGGTAACTGAACAAAGAAGCTATTGATTAAAGAATTTTAAACTGCTGTGTGAAATAATCAGAGGCTTTTGTTTATTTGCTTGCTTGTTTTTAAACTCATTCTAGTTGAAGTATAGAGAACCCAGCAATCACAAGTATAGTAAAAAGGAGAGATAAGAGTTAAGGTCTTGATATATTGGTATAGAGACAAAGTGGTTGTGCTTTGACCAGGTTAGTACCAGTGGGTATGGCAATATTTGGACTTGATACTATATTGGATGGGGATTTGAGAGAATAAACAAGAGTAGTTTTTGTTCATTTGTTGCCTTTAAAAACTGAAAGATGCAGATTAAGTTATGGAATAGGTGAATTAAGTTTTATTTTGGAAATATCATCTTTGAAATCTTGTTGAGCAACCATGCAGTGAGCAGTAAGAAATAAAAATTTATTGCTGAAGGTAATATTTGAGCTGAATATATAATTTGAGGGATATTGGCATATACATGTTTCTTAAACTCACAGTCCTTAAGATCAACTCAAGCAAAAGTCAATAGACCATGATTAGTAGCAATTTAGCAATGTTTCAATATGTGTCCATCAATTGTAAGAAATGTACCACACTTATGAAAGATGTTGTTAATGGGGGCAAATGGGGGAGGGGAAGGAGGTGGGGTATATGGGGATCCCCTATATCTTTGATGTAATATATATGTAACCTAATGCTTCTTTAAAACTAAAAACAAAAATTAAATAGTCAATGATAATTTAAACAAAGGAGCAGAAACTAACCAAAGTGACTGAAAAATGGGAAATCAGCATCACAAAAGCAAAAAACTTTTAACAAGTTAGAAGAAAATAAATTCACCATTAGTTGCTGTACGATGGTATGTTGCAAC
Organism: Cabassous unicinctus; assembly: GCA_029593785.1. Classification (NCBI taxonomy): domain Eukaryota; kingdom Metazoa; phylum Chordata; class Mammalia; order Cingulata; family Chlamyphoridae; genus Cabassous; species Cabassous unicinctus. The sequence goes on along the minus strand of JAQZBX010040965.1, from coordinate 12,801 downwards.
CTTGATAAAAATCATTTTAATTAAGTAATGAGAATGAAAGCACTTTTAGAGTGGCTGAAAAGATGGAGGAGGGTTAAAGAATTGGAAGGAACAAATAGAAACTCAGTTGGGAAGTTTACTGGCAGGAAATCCGGGAATTTGGATGGTAAGGCGCAACAGGCATTAAGAGAAGGATTTAATGAACTTTAAGTATGCTTAGTGTTGGAGTGAGTGTGTAAATAATTTTGCTATTCTTTTTATTCATACTGAGTCTTTGGTAAATTAAAATCCTTTGGGCTTTACTGAATTGAATATTAGTGGCAAAATTTGATGCTATGAACACAAATGGATACTTTATATGTTCCTTGATAAATTTCCATCCTGTTATTTTCTCTATATTCAATTCCAATATATTGAATTCAGTTTGGAACTTCTGTAAAACTATGCTCCCAAATTGGGACTTTTGCTCTTTCATTATGTTTTCCTTCTATATCATTGTCAAGAGAATGCTATTGATAGATTTCTGTAAAAGATCTGTCTGATTTGACTTGATACTAATCATCACTGAGTAAAAATTTTGCTACCAGGTAATTTTTCACATTCCTATACTGACACCTTACCCCTATTGCCTACCTTCTTCGATTTTTCTAGACTTTTCTTTCATAAATATGGCAACTGTTATTAGAAGGAAGTTGTAACATTATTTTTAAGGAGCCAATCTGAGTTACCTAGTATATTTATAATTTTCTTTTCTAAATGTCTACAATAATATGACCCAATGCTAATATTTCCAGCTATAATTTTAGTGTTTTCTAGATCTATAACCTTCAGAAATTACCCTAAATTGATTAATGTAGTTACTCCTTCACTCATTTCAACTTCACTGTTATATTAGATGCAATCTTCTAAACTGTACTGTATACAATGGACTATAGTTAATAATACAATTAAAAAATGTTTTTCATGAAGTTTAACAAATGTACCACACAAATGCAAAGTGTAAATAATAGTGGGGTCTTCCTCTGTACTTTATGCATTAATTTTCTCTATACCTACATCTCTAATAAAAAAAGAGGGACCAAACAGTTTGGGGAAATGTTTTATGTAACTTAAATTGACAGAAGTTTGGCCTCTTCATATGCTTATTGACAAGGAAGAAGAAGCTTAGATATCAACTCCACAGGAATATAACCTTTAACATTTGATAATAAAGAGGTCAAAAGGTATTTTATTGTTCATTTAATTTTCAAAATATTTGCCTGTGAAATATAATCTGTTCACTTGAGTTGTAAATAAACTCACACATCATTTACTACCTTAAAAATTTCTTCATTTACTAGTAGCATAATACATATATTATTCTCAAATACACATGAAATATTCTCCAACATATATTATATATTATGCCACACAACAAGCATCAATAAATTCAAAGGGACTGAAATAATAAAAAGTATGTTCTCTCACTATCATAAAATTAAATTAGAAAATTAATAGAAGAAATAATTTTGGGAAACTTACAAATATGTGGAAATTAAACAACATACTACCGAATAACCAATAAATCAAACAAATCACTAGAGAAATTAGGAAATAATTTTAGACAAGTTTAAATAAAAACACAATTATCAAAACTCATGGTATTTAGTGAAAGCAGTGCTCAAAAAGATATTCATAAGTATCTAGTGTATAAACCTATAGTAAAAAAAAATGATCACAAATCAATAACCCAACTTTTTACTCTAAGGAATATTATAGAAGAGTAAATTAAACCAAAGCATTTGAAAGAAAGAAAATAGTAAAAATTAGAGTGGGGATAAATTAAATATGAAATAGAGAAACCATAGAAAAACTCAATGAAACAAAAGTTGGTCCTTTGAAAAGATAAAAAAAAATTGACATACCTTTCACTAGACTGACAAGAAATAGAGAATGCTCAAATTACTAAAAAGAGAATGAAAAAGGTGACATCACTACCAACCTTTCAGAAATATCCAAGGATTGTATATACTATAAACAACTATAGGCCAACATTAGACAATCTAGACAAAAGGGTGAATTCCTAAAAAAGCACAAATTAACAAAATTGACTCAAGAAGAAATCAAAAATCTGAATTAACCTAAAACAAGTAAACAGATAAAATTTCCAATTTTAAAACTTTACACAAAGTCAATCCCCATTCCAGATGACATTACTAGTGAATTTGACAAAATATTCAAAGCAAAATTAAAACCAATTCTTTGCAATCTCTTCCAGAAAATACAAGAGGACATAACACCTCCCAACTTATTCTATGAGACCAGTATTATCTTGATATTAAAACTAGGCAAAAACATGATGAGAGAAAACCACAGACCTTATGAATAGAGACACAAAAATTCCTTATGAATAGAGACAAAAAAATTCTCAAAAAAACAGTAGCTCTCAGAATCCAGAAACATATAAAAGAATTATACAAAGTGAGATACATCCAAGTAATGCAAGATAGGGTTAATATCTAAAAATCAATTAATGTAATACACGATATAATAGATTAAATAAATTCCATATGACCATTTCAATGATGCAGAAAAAAGCATTTGAAAAAATACAACACTTTTTTAATGAGAAAAAATATATTCAGCCATCTAAGAATGGAATTGAACTTGTTTTACCTAAAAAAAGGAATCTATGATAAACAAACAAATAACACCATTCCAAAAGGGAAGACTAAATACTTTAAGCTAAAATTAGGGACAAGAAAACTGTCTACTCTTACCACTTCTATTCAAAATTGTACCAAAGGTTCTAGCCGGGGCAAATTGTCAAGAAAGAGAAATAAATGGCATATAAATGAAAGGAATAAGTAAAACTATATCCATTGCCAAAAAAAAGGATATTATTAATATTAAATCATCAGGGTTCTACTAAAAATCATCAGAATTAATAAGCAAGTCCTGTGAATTTGCAGGATCGAAGATCCATATATAAAAATTTCTATACACTAACAATAAACATCCAAAAATGAAAATAAGAAAATATTCCATTTACCATAAAAAATAATAGACTATGTATAGATAGATTTAACAACAGAAGTGTAAGAGTTTTACATAGAAAACACATTTGAGGAAAAATTAAGATCTAAGTGACTTGAAAGACATTCCATTTTCATAGCTCAGAAGACTTAATATTGTTAAAGAGCCAATACTATCCATTTTGATGCACAAATTCAAAACAATCAAACCAAATCCTGGCAGTTTTTTAGAAATTTATAAGGTGATTCAAAAATTATATGGAAATGCAAGGCACAAAAAATAGCCAAAACAATCCTGAAAAAGAACAAATTTGAAAAACTCACAATTCCCTATTTCAAAACTTACTTTAAAACTTTGGTAATCACGACGTTGTGGTCTTTACAGAAGAGTAGACATCTACCTTGGACACCTAACAAAACAATGGTGATGGATCAGTCCCATTCCAAAAGCAAGGAAGATTTTAAACTTCAAGTAAAGTAATTCCATCCCTCTGCCTCAAAATAGCTACATCCTTTATCAGCCTGAAGCATTCAGAGTAGACATCATTCCAAATTCCTAAAAATTGAGGAAGGAAGAATAATAAGCAGGAAGGGTATAAATGCTAACTAAAGTGTATTTATTACTATTGTAGTTATTATCTTCTGTGAACTGAGTAACATGTAACACTGATAAAAAAATAAAAAATAAAAAAATAGACATATAGATCAATGGAAAATAATTAATAGTGTCGAAATCAAGACATTCATTTAGAGTAAATTGTTTTGACAAGGGTGCCAAAGCAATTCAATAGAGAAATAATAAAATTTTCAATAAATGATACTGTGATATAAAATCCACATGTCAAAGAATGATGTTGGACCTCTTACTCACAAAAATTAATTCAAAATGGATCATTGGTGTTAATATAAGAGCTGAAACTATAAAACTCTGAGAAGAGTTTTCTTTTTTTCTTCTTCTTCTTCTTTTTTTTTTTTTTTACCAATGCTTTTCATTGTGTTACTATTTTCAGATTTATAACTGGCAGGATACGGATAGACATATTCTTCACCATGTTAAGCTTTGCACTGACTTCCATGGTAAACATTGCTTCAAACAGCAGGGCTTCTGAGGGCTCTAGAAACATCTAGACACTATAAGCAAGGCATACAAGCTCAGGAATTCGGCACCTTGTCAATGGGCCTTAATTTGTAATTTATGCTCCCCAGTGTAACAGAGTTAGAATTTTTTATAGTTTGCCTACATATGGCTCTTCTGCCCTTTTTATTTGAACCAATAATTAGCACTACTCTTACTAAATATATGTCCCAGAGACTTAAACCTTTCATCTGTTCATATGCTGGTTGAGTCCTGAATCTCAGCAGAGTTGAAACACTATTCTGCAGCTCATTGTTGAAACATTTACTCTGCAGAACAACTAACAAGGAGATGATGGTGGACAACACCCTTCTCAAGGAACAGAGAGTGTTTGCAACTGCAAGCAAAATAGTTCCATCCATCTGTCCCATGGGATATAAGTCGCCTTTCAATTAGAAACAGAGTGGGCATCACCATCCCCAAATCCTCAAGATTGGAGAATGAACAATGGACTAAAGTAGACTTATCATTATTATATTATAGACTTATTATTATTCTAGCAATGGAAGAGCTTTTACCATTGATGTGGAGGCAGTGGTCACCAGAGGTACTGAGGGGAGGGAAAGGGAAGAATAGGTGTAATATGAGGTGTTTCGGGGACATTGGAATTGTCCTCCATGACATTGCAATGACAGATACAGGCCATTATACATTTTGTCAAAACCTATGAAAACTGTCCATGGCAGAGTGTAAACTGTAAGGTAAACTATAGTCCACAGTTAGTAGTGATGCTTCAATATGTGTTCTTCAATTGTAACAAATGTACCACAGTAATGAGGGATGTTGTTAATGTGGGAAAGTGTGGGAGGGGGTGGGTAGGGTATATGGGAATCCCTTAAAATTTTTATGTAACATTATGCATTCTCAAGTTTCTTTAAAAATAAAAAATATATAATTTAAAAAAGAAGAAATTTATACTGTTGCTATTGGTGAGCTACAGATGTGAATCCAAGATTTCTAAAGAGATAATTCAATGTAATAGTTATTTTTTTCATATATATAGGGTTCCTGTGACAAAGAAAACCAATTATGAGCAGTTATTTTAATATGTAAAAAAATAAATTTGAACATGTAATTTATTTATTCATTCAACATAGACTTATTTAGCACCTTCATGTATCAAGAATAGTTCTAGGTACTTGGTATACATCAGTAAACAAAAGAGGAAAAAAGATCTCTGCCTTTGTGTATACTTAATAATTTGATAAATTATATGGTGTATTAAAGGAGGTAAATGCTGTGAGAAACTGTAAAAGTAAAGCATGGTGAATGGAGTAAGGATACAGTTGGTATTTAAATAGCATGGACAGGATAGGCCTCACACAGTAAGGTCATTTCATTTAAGCAAAGACTGAAAGGAAGGCAGAAGTTAGACATACCAGGAAAAGGGAAGAGCCAGTGTAAAGGAAGAGAGCTGTGTAACGATAGCATTTGAGGAACAAGGAGGTCAATATTTCTACAACTACTTAAGAAAATGTGAAAATAGTAGGAAATAAAATCAGAGAAGGAAAAGACAACAAGAGACTTTCATCCTTTAGAAGGAGTTTGGCTTACTCTGCTTAAAATGGAGGGAATTTGAGCAGATTGACACAAATTACCCATATTTTAAGTCTCTTTCTGGTTACTGTGTTGAGAAAGACAGTAGGAAGATAGAGTAGAAGATTCTATCAGTTAGGAGACTGCTGCAGAAATCCAGACAAGAAACAGTTGTGGTGGCTTGGATTGTGTGTCAACAGAGAAGGTGATACAAATTGATAGGTGTACCCAGTATACATTTTTAATGTGTTTGTGTATAGTATATGTATTTTAACATATAAATATAACATATAAATGTATGTCTTTGTTTTACATTTGAATGTAATATGGAGACACTGAATATAGAGTTAGACAAGTACACTTCAATATATCCTAAGTACAGCATTGATATAAATAGATGTAATTTTTTTCTTAATATGACTTTCAGTTAAATAACCATTGTAGTCCCATAATGGATCTAGGAGAGCAGTAATAAGAGCAAAAATTGACAGCAATTATGCATGGCACAGTACAAAGAAACACTGTTGTTAACACACAATGTATAGGACTTACATGCTTATCATAATCATGTACTTGTGTTGAGCCAGGTTTCCTCCAGGATCTTAAAGCAAGGCTTTTAAAATTTGTAATTCAGAAGGTTCAGGTTGTTTATACCTCTGATTGGAAGTGAACATCTGTTTATGAATAAGGAATGGAACGAGGAGACCAGATGACCCAGAGTCTCTGATTTCAGCCTATGGTCACTAGTGTGGATGCTTTGTTTCACCTAAACCAACTGATTTTCCCTAAAATTTGAATTAAGAGATATGCATTTAGATAGTTAGCAGCAGCCACTAGATGTGGATATTCCTGCAGATTCAGGACAAGAATTGGGATAGTGATAACAAAATTTACTTTGCTATTATGAGAGAGTGTGAACTAACAGCTCTGAAGAGCAAAAGCTGAAAGATAAAGAGATACAAAGAGACAGAGACAAGAGGGAAGAAGGGGGGTGGGGGAGAGAGAGAGAGAGAGAGAGAGGAGAGAGGAGAGAGACAGAGCAAAAGTTCAATAGAGAAATTATACCCAGAGAATAACTTATGCAAAAGACTGAGGTTTTGCTTGAGATTAGGTGCCATGTGACCTGCTGATTTGTTATCATATATTCTCTTTTAGGGAAACCCACTTGAGTGAGCTTTTGTAATTTGCAACTCAGTTATCACTAGTTTAGACACTATATTAAGGCAACACTTTTCTAAATTAAATGAATGTTCTTTTTCTTTATTTTCCCTACTCAAAACATTTCAAATATCATAGCATCTTATTTTCCTTTTATTCTCTGCATTTGATTATGCAAGATTTATTTTAATATCAAAATTTGACTTCAAATTTAAATGTATATTTTCTCATGTGTGCTCTTTTATTATTCAGGTACATTATACAGTTCTTGTATGTGAGCTGATTATTTTAAAACAAATTATTTTTTAAAAAATATTCTCTCAGCCTGCAGTATTAGTAAAACTCCTCTCAACTTGCTGCTTCCATAATATTTTTTTTTGCTTCTATCTTGACCCTTTTGAAATAACATAGTCATGTTTGCTGCTTTCAAATCCTCTAGAATCTTTCCCATGTCTAGTGAACTTTTAAAAATGTCAGTTAAAGGTTCACTGGTTTCTTGTTCACTTCCTTTAAAATTCATGGATAGCTACCATTGAGATTGCTGCTCTGTCTACTTGAAGCACAATGCCTTTAGCAGTTTTGCTTTTTATCTGTACCTTTCCAACTATTTTTCTTACAATCTTATGAAATCAATTCTTAGTTGGAAAATATTGAGGTTCTCATTTTTTCCAAACAGAAAATTTAAATGAATGTTTTCACTTAATATAACTACCATGACAATGATGTAATTCTGTGGAGAGAATATTTTAATGTAGTTGAGTGAATAAAACAACAAATAAATGTAGTTTTAAACTAATGGTAATGTAAGTATTTTCTTAAAGGTTTTTAAAATACTTTTAATAAAGGTTATGCTTGTGTGGAAAGATATATGGATATTAAAAACTGCTTTTTTACTCCTTGGAGTGAAAAACATGCAAAATATTACTGCATACCTTTTGATATATATATTTTTTTGATAGAAAGGAGTAACTTTGAAGCAATGGGCAAATATATCAGCATACAGACACTCCTCTAAAAATGATATGCTGTTTAAGAAAAATGAGATTTCTATTATCTAAACACTATACCTCTAGGCATTCAAATATGGGCAACCAAAAATTCCATATGTTTATAGAGAACTATGTTGAGATGATATGTTAACAAAAAATATACAGGTATAGCCAAATCAAGATGAGTGATTTTCTAAATAAAGTTTCAATGCACTCTATCATAAACACAACTTTATAGTTTTAATAAAAGTTTGGTATAGTTTAACTTTAGGGACATGTTCAGGAAGCTACTATCTTCTTGAATAAATCATTTTCTTAATAAATTATTCATTTGGAATTCAGGGAATTAAATATTCAGTAGTCCAAATAAATACTTTTTTTAAACAGAAATATTGGAAATAGTGTTTCATTTTTTCAGAATATTTCTTAGTAGTATGTTAATTGAATAATATAGTCAAATTATATCACTAAATGTCCCAAAACTCTTAAAACTCTTGAATCAGACAACCTAAAGCACATAGACAGGTGTGGATTTATTTAAATCTTCTTAGTAGTGAATCAAATAAACATTTGTTCTTTACTTTTAATTTAGATTAAAAACTCCTTTATCTTTCTTTGCAAAATTTTCTACTCTGGAAGTATTTGTAGGTTCTGTACAATTTTCTAAGATAAGACCTATTTTCTGTTTTGTGTCATCTGCTTAGTAATTAGCTATCATTGGAAAATATCTATTGTGTACTGATGGAATAAAACCATTCATTTTATAAAGCATGCTGTTACTCATGTGGTCAAGAAATGATATTGCAGCCAAATGACAGTAAGTTGCTTTATATTTCCAAGAAATTAATGGGCATTATGACATGTTTATGTGGCATGATAAGAACTTCAGATATATAGATAGATAGATAGATAGATAGATAGATAGATAGATAGATAGGTGGGTTGTGTATCCAAAAACTAAGGATACATACGAAGAAGACGGAAAATCATTAGATTTTGGAATATAAATATATTTTTAGTGTATCTCCCTTTTTGCACATTGATTTAATTTTTGACGTCTTTAATATATGCAATATATCACTTTGATGGTTTTTCTCATTTTCTTCATAGCCATTTGTTCAGCCTTTTTTTTCTTATATATGTTTAATAAAAACTGATACTTTATGCATTTTTTCAGTGTTCCCATGGTAAATTAGCTTCATTGTTTTTAATTCTTTCTTTAGTTCTTCATAAAAAGTATCCCCTTTTTGTGAAGCATGTTTTTTCATAGACTTTACAACTTATTTTTGTGTATTTACTCATCCTTGAACTTGGAAAGCATTTTTTAGGCCTATTTTCCAATATATTGTGGATGAGTTCTCATTCAACCTCTCATTTCACACTTGGGTGCTGATAGAATTCCTACAAGAAACATTTATTGTCTCACAGTTTTCATGGCCAGAAGTCCAAAATCAAGGTATCAGCAAGACCTGGCTTTCCCCAGGGTCAGAAGCATTCTGGTGTTGGAAGAACTCTAGTAAATGGTAAACTCACTCTCTCCTGTGGCTTCCTCTGACCTCTGACTTCTTCTGAGTCCACATTTCCTATAACGTCTCCAGTCTTGTAGATTAAGGTCCACCTTGATTCGATTTTTCCATACCTTAACTAATAATAACACATCCAAAAGGTCCAATTTACAAGTGGGTTTATACCCACAGGAATGCAGATTAAGACTTGGACATGTCTTTTGTGGGGGGCATGATTTGGCACCTAAAAGAAACCATAATTCAATATGTACGGTCCATTTTCTCTATCCAAATTGATCCACTGCTGTTAAAACATCCCTGATTACATTGAGATATAGATATATACCTTCAAATCACAGTCCTACAGCATTCATTTAAGATTTAAAATAGTTTTAGAAATAAAGGTACAGGTGGAGATTAATTAACAGTCAAAGAATATCTGGACATGAACTTGGGTTCATAAAAAAATTTTTTCCTCCCCATTGAAACAGTGACTGCCTAATTTGCTGATTGAGACAAATTCTGTGTCTTAGAAGCTGTGGAAATGGTTTAAGATTTTGCCCAAACCACTATCTGTATTATCCTGCTTCTTTGTTTCAGATGTCAAAGTCTGTATAGTTTTAATATTTTTCATTGCTGCTATTTATCTTCACTGGATCCATAAGAGATGTAGTTTGAAAACTACTTCCAGCTTATAGAACAGTTTATTTTGGCCTTATATTCCAAAGTTTAATGATTTTCCACCTTCTTCATGTATTTCCTGACACCCATATATACACACACACTGAGGTTGCCATTTCTTTGCTGGCTGTCAGCTGGGCGCCATCATTAGCTTCTAGAAGCCTCTCTTTGATTCTTATATGTAGTTCCCAATATCTCAAACTAACAAGTTCAGTCCTTCTCATATTGACACATCTCTTCTGCTGCTGCTTCTTATTAGCATCTCTCTGATTCTAGCTAGAGAAAAATTTTGATATTTAAGGATCATGTGATGAGATTAATCTCCCCTGGATAATCCATAATAGACTCCCTATTTTAGGGCTGTAAACTTAATTATATCTGAAAAGTCTTTTTGTCATGTAAAGTAACCTATACAAAGGTCCTGGTAGATTAGGATGTGAGCATTGCTTGGCACCATTATTCTGCCTACCAAGTGCATGTAGCCACATATTTATTGAGAACCAGCTATGAGCCAGACTACATTTGAATCATTGGAGAAACATAGCAGAGCACAAAATATGCAAAGTCCCTGTTCTTTTAGAGCTTCTATTCTGATGGGAAAATAAATAAAAAACAAAGACATGCAACATTAATTAATCACCTATGTACCTCTGTGTCAGCCACTTTTCTGTAGGTTTTATATGTAATAACCCATTTTTTTCACATCAAATTTATAATGTTGGTAACATTGTTAATCCATTTCAGAGGCAAATTTACTGAGAAAGAAAGATTTTAATAACTGACAAGTAGCATGTGGTAGGGTCAATATTTGAATATATATTCTGACTTCAGGGCTGAAGGTGCATAGCTTTCAGCTCAGAGAGACTGATTTGAAGAAATTACTGAAAAAGTGTCCTCTGGTCTTCTCTGGACTAGCCCTTGATAATAAACTTTTTCTTTTCTCAAAATCCTAGTGTTGCAGTATTGGCATTGTGCACATCGGGCTAAAGGACTCACTTAAGCAATTTCAGTGTCAGGATGCTTAATCATTGCATTATCATGCCTTTATGTAAAATGCTATTAAGGAATGAAAAAAGCTTTAAAGGTTTTCTCTTGGTCTGGTTCTTAGCAGTTTAAGTTGTGGCTAGGCATGGTTTGCTTCATACTTAACCCAGTTGTTTATTTCCAAGGTTTTCGAATGTATAAATTTATATCTTTGAGCAATTTGGGGAACATTATCAACCTTTATATTTTCATATAATTTTCTGCCATATTTACTTTCTCTTTCTTTTTTGAAACTTCAATTATCTATATGTAAAACATTATATATTGTCCCACAGATCTATGGAACTCTGTTCATTTTTCATCAACCTTTTTCTCTCTCAAATTCAGATTGGATAAATTTTCATTGATCTAGTTTCAAGTTCACTGACTCTTTTCTTTTTCAACTCATTATGCTGTTTAATACATCTAGGAAATAATTTTAAAATTTCACATACTGATTTTTCTGTTCTATAATTTTCATTTGATTGTTTTCTATATTTTTCTATTTTACTGCTGTAGTTTCCTCTCTTTTTCTTTATATCAGGTGTAGATTCCTTTATCTTATGGAGACTAGTTGTAAGAGCATCTTTATTCTCCTTGTTTTATAATTCCAATATCCAGGGCATTACAGAGTGGACTACATCGATCATCTTTTCTTTGTAGAATAAGCCACATTTTCATACTTCTTTATATGCTAAAAAATGTGAACTGAATCCTTTACATTCTGAATATAATTCCAGGTAGATTATTTATTTCATTGTATTCCTTTGATTTCTGTTAATACATTAATTTTACCAGCAATTAACTTTACTAGACTCGAGTTGCAAAGTTTGCCTTACCTGCCATCACTGACACCTCAAATCTCAGCTCAGAATGCTCTTAATCTGCCCCTTGATGCATAGTTCAAAGATCAGGGAAAAGTTTATGAACAGATCTTTTTTTTTTTTTTTTTTTGGTTTTTATAAAGGGCATTTATTTGGGGTAGAAGTTTACAGTTACCAGGTCTTAAAGTGTGAGTTACTTCCCTCCCCAAAGTCTTTTGCCACGTGTTGGAGCAAGATGGCTGCCAATGTCTGCAAGGGTTCAGGCTTCCTCTTCCTCTTAAGGCTCCATAGTCCCAGCTTCTTCTGATCTCAGCTGTAGACTGACATAAGGCTCATCTCTCTTCCTGGGGCTCATTTCTTTCCAGGCTCAGTTGCAGCTATAGGCTATTAGGCTTATCTCTCTTCCCAGGGCCTCTGTTGTGTCTCTGGAGCTGCCTCTATTCCTCTGTGTTCTTCTCCTGTGTATTTACTTCCCAGGCCTCCAGCTCAAAACTCCAACTCTTTTCTCTGCTGTGTGGTTTTCTCATCCTTCTGACATGGCCCAATCAAAGCCTAATCATAATTTAATTATGCCCAGAGGAACAGGCCAGTTTACAAACATAATCCAATATCTATTTTTGGAATTCATAAACAATGTCAAACTGCTACAGGTAGTTACACTATTATCAGACAAATTAAATTTTAAATGCAAAACTGTTTTAAGAGACAATGAAGGACATTATATATTAATGAAAGGGGTAATTCACCAAGAAGAAATGACAATAATAAATTTTATTATTTTTGCCCCCCAAAAATGAGCCAAACACTGGCAAAGCTGAAGGAAGAGATAAACATCTCTAAAATAATAGGTGGAGAGTTAAATACACCACTCTCATCATTAGATAGTACATCTGGCCAGAGGACCAATAAGGAAACAGAAAACTTGAATAATATAATAAATAAACTAGACCTAACAGA
>JAQZBX010040964.1:0-22505 GCA_029593785.1 Cabassous unicinctus | reverse complement strand
GAGCCCCTGGCCAGGAAGCCCTTTCTGGTTAGAGTAGACTGGATGTCTTAGGGGCAGAGAAGCATGGTGTTGATACTGTGCTGACATTAGAATTGTCCTCCCTGCTGCTGCCTCACCTTTACCTCGTGATGGCCAAGGGTGTTCTCTTCTCCCCAGGGGCCTTCGACTGGGGTGGGGTTGCCATCCTCAAGCACAGCCAGGAGAAGCTGTGGACACCAGTCAAGCTCACAACTGACCTCTGAAATAGCTGCCTTGCTGGTCCACGTAGAGGCTGGAAGTTCCAGGGCTACGTAGCAGCTGGCTGTTCTCCCAGAGCTGGAGCCTCAGCTTGGAGAAGAAGCTCATGTTGCTCTGTGCTCTACGTGCAGCTTCTGTCAAGAAGTGACTGCATCCAGCACGCTCACAACTTTCGCTGCCCTTGAAGCAGGCTGAGTTAGAACCACCTGCCTATGGCATCGGTTGTCCTTGGGGAGAAGACCATGGCTGTTTTGGAGGCTGCTCTTCTAGATAGGAAAGCTTCTCAGGAGCTGCGCCGAGGGGAAATAATCACGGGGTGGAGGATGCAAAGGCAGCCCAGGTTTAGAGCTGGAAAGCTGGTTCTGAGCAGAGAGGAGGTCAGAGCTGGGCCAAGCACTGCCCAAGGAGAAGGGCTCTTTACCCTGAGGCAGTGTGCCTTTTCGGAAGCCTACCCTAGTTCCTGAGCTAAAGCATGCATTTTTCTTACATATAAGAAAAGTGAATAATTCACTTTTAATCTTCTCAGCAAAGAAGTTGACAAAGCTCTCCACGTGAAGGCAGACCAGACATTTATAAGAGCTGATCATTTGTGACAATATTTACAAAGAGCTTTAAAGATGAAGAGCATTTTTATGATCACCTTCCTTTTTTAATGAGAAGCTGTTTCTCATAATAAATGCTCTCATCATTTACTAATCCCCCAAGCCTGGGCCTGAAATCTGTGGTTAGAGCAATTCTTTTTTTAATCATATACAAATTCTTTCAGGTTTGATGGGGAAAGCATGAGAAGAGGGGATTGTAAAAAGGACTGACTGCTTAAATGTGTACCTTTTCTCCCCCTCTTGAAAACATAGGGGAGAGGATGTAGCTTGAGTGGTTGAGCGCCTGCTTCCCATGTACGAGGTCCTGGGTTCAATTCCCCGCACCTCCTAAAAAAATAAAACAGATAATAGTTACATGGAAGGAGCATTCGAGTGATTCATAAGAAGACTCGGGCACTCACTAAGTACTTGCTAAGTAGTACTAAGTACTACTGTGTAGGCACAGCCTCAGTTCCCAGGAACAGAGCTGACCTGGCACCTGTCGTGGAGTTCAAGTACAGTGTGGAGATAGATGTTTATCAGGGGTGCTAAGCACTGCAGAAACTCAGGAAGCCACGAGCACATGCAGTGCAAGCTTAGGCCATATCCATGGGAGGCAAGCAGAGTAAGCGGGCAAAGGAGCTGGCCTGCTCCAGCCACGGGACCAGCATGTGCGTGGTCAGGGAGAGGCAGGAGCCTGGTGCCTTCCGGGAGCGGGAAGAGGGCTGGAGCGTCCTACGAGCAGGCAGGAAGGGGCAGCGGTCCTGAGCTGGGGCCGCAGAGCCGCAAGGAGCCAGACCCCAGAGGGCCCCGCAGCTGTGGTTTTGATTTTAATTCTATAAGAAGTGAAAAACCCTAAGATGGCTGAGCCGATTTAAAAATGAGTGGGGTGTATGATTAAACCTGCTCTTAAAAATAAAATAAAAACTAAAAAGGGGGAGGGGGCTGGTTGGTGGGCAGAGGGGGAGAGGGACCTCATATGATTTACAGTCTAAGGCCACCCTGGGATGCCTGCTCTGGGGTAGTGATTGTGGGAGAAGGAGAAATCGGCAGGGTCAGGAGACTCGGGGTGAAATGGAAAGGGTCAGTCAGGGTTTGAATATGGGAGTGCTGGACAGGGATGTGTTGGGGTGATTCCTGGTGCTTTACAGTGCATATAACAGAAAATACTTGTTATGTGCAGTGACTTTTGTTTACATCTTAGGATAAAATCCTGTTGTGCCTGTTGATGTCAATATTTCCCCGAATGCCTCAGTAGCTCTCATTATTGTGTTCCCGCTGGTCGATTTCATAGGGCATGGTCAGTGTCAGCACTACTACGGAAGACTTCAGAACTGGTGGAGTCCATGCTATGCATTCGATGTTTAGCTTACCACTTCTTCAGTATTAAAGATAGTTATCATTTTCCTGAAAGGTTTTTCAACTGAAGCATTCTGTGATTAACCTTACTTAGGATTTTTCACTTTTCCTTAAACAAATACGACAGAAGATCATAGCTGTTTTAAACATGGTTTCCAAAGATGACAGCCATTGGATTCTGTTAAGAAGGTAACGAGTACGAGAGATCTTACTGCTCTGGAAGAAGGCGTCACTTGGTCCAAGTCCCCAGCTTCTAGAAGAACTAATGCATCTCAGTCGTGCCAAGCATGTAGGTCATGCTTCCGTTTAAGAATGCCTCCTCCCCAAATGGGTTTCTGGAAAGATACCTCCCCGTGGTAAATCTGACGTCCTCAAGGCAGAACTGCTGTAAGTGTTACAGAGTCAAAATATTTGGGCAAGCCTAAAATTAATGCAAATGCATGTATATTTATTTGTGTTTTGTGTTACTCTACCAAGAACAATGAGCCAGAAAAATTACCCAATTTATTTTCCTAGTTTTTAGGAAAAATGAATAAATTGTTTTAAGTTTCCAGTTCTAGAAACATGTGTGTTTTGTATATTTATATATCCAGAATATGCTTTTCAAGTCCAGGCATAGAATCATATGTCTTTTCTTACTTGCCTGCCCCATTTATATAGTCTGCAGTGCTGCCTGGGTTATATAAATAGGTCTTCAGCTCAGCATCTGCAAAGCCGTGCGGACTGCAGTTCAGCCTGCAGAGAGACTGCCCTTCAGGCTGTGCTGCTTGTCATAAGTAACCCTCAAGCCCCACAGCAAATACCTACCTGCAGGCATTTGGGGTCCTCAGCTTCTAAATGGACCGCTGGGTCCCGGGAGGTCTCGGGATGTTGGAAATGGCCCCCAAGCACCTTAATCCCCACTTCCTCTTCCCTGGATAGCTAAACCTACAAGTCAGCTCTATACCATTCCTAGAGACTGGTCTTGGCCAAAGCAAAGGGAACATCCGTTTATTCAATATACCGACACTTACTGAGCACTTACTGTATGTCTGCAGTAAACTGTGCACAGATGAAAAGCTGGGCAACCGCTCACAGTCCAGGAGCGCGAGACAGCGCTAAGTCGTTCTACTCGCTGGAGCATCACCTCTTTACAGGAACGCCTGGGAGGAGATGTGCTCGTAAGCTGCGTGGTCCCGTGACTCAAACTGTGACCTCGTTTGCTGCGGTCCCCCGGCCCCGTGGCCATGAACAGCCTGTCCTCGTCCAAGTGGATACTTCTCTCTTCCTCTTGAACCTCTCCTCTACCATCCACCTTGCTCTGTGCCCCGAGAACTGGACTCTGTTGCTTCAATATGCGCCCTCGCCCTCTGGCTTGGAAATCAGAGCTGTGCCACAGTGTTCAGGATGCTCTCAAGGTCACAGCTGCCTCTCTCTGGACCCTGGTACCCACTGCTGCCCTTGCACCTGCAGCCTTGGTGCTGGTCACGGCTCCTGGCGTTGCCAGCCCTGCTGGGCCTCACCCGACCATGATGGTGTCTTTTAGGCTTATCTGTTCTTGCAGATGAACACTTACTGACAGTCTGCTCTGTGCAGGTACTGTGGTAGGCCCCGGAAACAGAGCTGAGGTGGTCCCAGCTGTCATGGACTACAGTGCAATATAATAGTAATCACAGCATTAAACTTCTCTTACTTCCCTCCATTTAATGTGCCACTTTTTTCCTGCTGGGATGCTTGGAGTCTGCTTTGCCCTTGAATGTGTTGCTGAAAGGCATTGGTTGTTGGCATGTGATAAGCAAGTTGATATTAAAATACCAAAGTTTGTACATGATTCATGTTTTCATGTAGATTAGATTTATTCAGAGCTCTCCCTATAATAACATCGCTTTCACTTGCATTCTTATCCACGTGTTTGAGTAAAAGCAAAAGTGTGGAATCAGAGCCGTCTAGCTGGGGCTTTCTCGTGGGGTGTGACCCCCATGCGAACCCGCCTCCTGGGTGTGCAGGGAAAGCTGAACGGCTTGTGCAGGAGACCACGCTCTCCCTGCCCTTCCCCCTAGGATGGTTCCCCAGCCTCGGCTCTCCTCACTGGAGGGGCCCTTGTGTGGATCCCTGATCTCCTTATCCCTGGGAGATACGCAGTACCTTTAAGTGGAGTGAGGGAACGAACATCGGAACATACTCTCTCCAATCTAGAGTCTTGCTGGCTCCCAGGCAGACCTTCTCCACCATGGTCCTTTATTTCACAGACACATCTAGTTTCCCTTCTGCTCTTCCGGAAGAGAGTGAGGGATTCCTGTTGGACTTCACAGAAGGCTGTGCACAGTGCTGTAATTGAACACGTCCTGAGGAATTCCTTTAGAAATACTTCTGGGCGTGGGTGGGCTCCGTCACACTCTGGACACCAGATTCACACGGAAGGAATTCAGTGAAAGAAACACCCTAGCGTTGTGAAGCTGTGGGTGGAATTACCATAACATTTTTCTGTTGGTCGGTAGGTGAGGAGTGGTCAATTAGAAAGAAAAGAGGAAGAAGAGGAGCTGGGCAACTCAGCAATATAGGGAAACGGCTCTTCCAGAGAGACGGCCTTCAGAGCAGTCGAGAAGGACGTTCCCCTGGTGAGCTCCACCTCATCACCACAGGGTCAGAACGAGCCGCGAGTCACAGCAAACTGTAGGCGCTCACAGTCTAGGGGCAGGCACAGTTCCTTCACTCCGTGTAAGCCGTAAAAACGGAAAGACTTGTCCTTTGCTAAGAGATCGACTTACAGAAGTAAGCCTGGTTTCTTTTGTTAGGGACAAATGCTTTCTTCACAGACGATTTTCTCGTTTCTACTGAAGACTGTTGTCCTGATTTATTTCATAAAAAACTGGGTTGAACTGTAATTTAAAACAGCTTAAGAAGTGTACAGAGTCATAATTACTAACTAAACATGAGATTTTTGAAGTTATACGGTGACTAGATAGCCCCTTTAGGTGTTAAGGCATTAGATGTGACTACATTTTTAAATTTTAATTATATATTTTATATTTTGTTAGAGAAGTTGTAGACTTACAGAAAAAGCATGCAGAAAATACAAGGTTCTCATCTAAGTACCTCCTCCTAAACACAGTTTTCCTTCTGTTGACATTTTGCATTAGTGTGGTAAATTTGTTACCATCAATGAAACAACATTATTATAATTATACTATTAACTATGGTTCACAGTTGCATTAGCATACAGTTTGCGTGGTACAGGCCTATGGTTTTAAACATTTTTATTTTAGTAACATATATACCAACTCAGCTTTCCCCTTTTAACCACATTCAAGTATCAGTGATATAAGTGTTGAGCTGCCGTCACCACCATCCATTACCAAAACTTTCCATCACCCCAACAGAAGCCCTGTGCCAGTTGAGCATTAACTTCCCATTCCTCACCTCCACCCCAGCTCCGGGTAAACTGTATTCTAGTGTCTGACTCTGAATTCACTTATTGTGATTACTTCATATCAGTATGTAAGCCCTCCCTCCCGGTACCTTTTCCTCTAAACCCACGCTGTCCAACACTGCACCCACTAAGCACGAGGGGCTGTCTGTCGAGCACCTGCAGTGCAGCCAGTCTGCATGGAGATGTGCTGTCCGTGTGAAATACATGCTGGACTTTGGAGATTTCATATATATACACACATATAAAAATGTAAGTATCTCACTAATATTTTTATATTGGTTACATCATATTTTTGATATATGGGGTTAAACAAAATATATGCTTAAAATCACTTTTACTTTTTTCTTCCTTTTTGCTAAATATGGCTTCTAGAAAATTTTAAATTACACATTTTACTTGCATTCATGGCTGGCCTTATGTTCCTATTGGACAGAACGGCCCAGAATCAGTGGGCCACAAAGTCAAAGGACCCGAGGCTGCGGTGGGAACTGTGAAGAAGTCCAGCGCAGCAGCCCCAGCCCCAGGAGCTCGCAGGCGTGAGGCTCTAATCCTTAGAAGATAAAGTGGAAACCTGAATTGTAGATGTGTGTGTGGGGGTATGCATTTGTGCGCATGGAATTTCCAGATTTTCAAATACTGACAACTCTTCCAGCATTTTAGCCCTTCTGGGAGTCAGTCGATGCCCGGACTGCGCGTGCGTGTGCTCTCCTGCTGCCCCCACCTTAGCGAGGACGCTGCCTAGAGCACCCGCCCGCCCTTCCACGGGCTGCACTCACTCCCCAGCAGCTAGTCGGAGGCCCTGTAGGCGCTGAATTAATGACCATCAAACGAATGAAGGAGCCTGCAGTCGTCTTGTGTGGAGGGTCTTAATAAGACGCATTTCCCCTCTTTCCGGGAGCTGTGTGGTCCTGCTGCAAAGGGAGAGGGGCTGAAGCAGCTACCTAACCTCTCAGGACTCTTCTCCTTCAAAGCCAGCACTTCTGCAAGACGCCCAAAAGGAGTTACTGAAGGCTCTCTTGTGCTAGTGCTGAAAGTTAAAATAAAACAAAAAGTTGAAACTGAAATGCCAGAAAATGATTCTTAAAAGAGGCCTGGGGAGCAGATGTAGCTCAGTGGTTGAGCACCTGCTTCCCATGTATGCGATCCTGGGTTCAATCCCTGGTACCTCCTAAAAAAAAAAAAAAAGAGAGGCCTGTATTTTAACCTAGAGCCTCGAAACTGGGAGGGGCCTCAGAACTCTTCCCTGCCCACCGCCTCGTTGCCCAGAGGAGAAGTCTGCAGCCCAGGGGCAGCAGGTGACTTGCCGTGGCACCATCCCAGAGGCCAGGCTGGGCCCAGGGGTGAGTGTCCTGCTCCTGAGCCCGCGCAGAGGGGAGCGTTCTGCCTAAAACCAGTCCCTGAGGCATCACATGGGAGTGAGAACAGAGGGAAGGAAGAAGCCATGCGCTTACCAACATCCTATGTTTTAGTGTAGCCGACATTTTAGAAATGCTTGTGGTCTAAATTCTTGAGACCATGCTTCTAAGCTGGTGATTTAAAATGCAATGGCCTGTTAGCCCCGGGAGGAGCCCTGCAGCCTTGCCTTCTGCGCTGCTCTGAATCCACAGACGAGCCGCTGAGGAAAGGCGCAGAACACAGCTGCCACGTGGATGTACTAACTTAAATTATTTTTGCATTTGAAAAGTTTGCGCTTTGGTGATAATAAACACAAATCAAAAACCCTAACTATTTTATATTAGCATATGGGAAGCCAGTTTAAAGTGCCCTCCATATGAAAATGAGCTAAAAGAGAGGGAGTTGGAAAACAGCTGTCTCTAGGAACAAAAATGAAATCTAGACGCTTCAAAACATGGCTTCTAAGAAACTAGTCTATTTGAGCAAAGACGGTATTTTCCAGTCCTTCAGATGGAGAAAGATTTGCCGTGAAGCCAATGGGGCATCACACAGGGCTCTGCCGAGGCTCAGCCACTTCCACGGCCTCGGGGGGATCCAAGCAATGTCCACACAGGATCGCGGTTTTTGGTGAAGTGTGCACAAGTGGGACCCTTCCTCTGCCCTTGGCCATGACTGTTGTCTCTGCACTTCAGCCTCCCCTTTGTCACGCTTTCTCTCCTATCAGATGGTGGTGCAGAGGCTGGGGCGTTTTTGGTATCCAGCTAGAGAGAAGCCGAGAAGTCGAGTCGGGCTTAGTGGGAGGTTCTAAGTATGTGTGTGAGTCTGTGTGTGTAGGTGTGTGTTGTACATGCATGTTCATGTGTGTGACAGAGGTACGCGTGTGCATGCGTGTGTGTACGTGCATATATGTCTATATGGCTCGCAGTTGTCCCTTGCCAGCTGTCTGACAGAGGAACACCTCCCAGGTATGCTCCTCCCTCTCACCTGCTGACGCATGGAGGCCGTGTAGGAGAAACACGGTTTGAAATGTATAGAATCAGAAGTTGCTCTGTAGAAAGTTCTTCCAGCCTCAGACATGGATCTTGCCAACAGACTACTTGACTCTCATCCATAGCTGTTCCAACTTAAAGTTCTCTCTTAGGAGGAAAATGCTCATAATGCAGGGTACAGAGGGGAGCTAGAAGGGTGCTATACCACTCTTTTCTTTTTTCATGGGAATCATGTGAAATAGAATTTATGAGAGTTGCTGTATCTGAAGGGCATGGACTTGTAGCAGTACTGCAGAATGTGGAGTTGGCTTGGTAGAGATTTTCTCAAGTTTGAGAATAATCCCAATACCTTGCACGATGCCACAAGTAGTGAGTTGTAAAGCTAAAGGAAATTTTTATAAACTCTCAATAGTAAAACAACCATATTACACAGAAGACTGGGTTAGCTTTTTCTTCTCTCTACAGAAAATACAATAAAATTATTGCCGTATGAAGAGATGATCAGAGCGTGCAGCCAGAAATGAGGGTGGAAGAAACTATTATAGAACCAGGCAGCTAATTAATAAAAATATTGTGATATTTGTCTAGATCTTGTGATGTTTTAATATTTGACAGCTCTTTAAAATTTCTTTATAATTTTTTGTGGTTTCTTCTCTCATTCTTAATTCTATTTTCACTTTTGTACCTTAATTTTGTATTAAAATTTTCATATTCTTGTCCTTAAAGAAGACAACCACAAATTTTTTAAGCTTCCAGCTCCACAAAACCAGAGTCACTCCTGCTCTTCGGTGAAAGAGAAATGTGAAGTAAACTTTCAATCTGGAAAGGGAGATAAATAAGTTTAAAAATCCTAGCTACAAAGTAAATGGAGAAGGACAGCCTTTCCAGGAATGACCAAATTTCAGGAAGGAAAGATGATTTCTGTGGCCACAGGCTTGATTTGTGCTGCTCACTTCCTCCTTGGTTCTCCTTCTTCTAGCATCAGCAGCACCCCCAAGGTTCAGCCTGGCCGACAGCCCCTCAGCAGACTTCCAGAAAAAGTCAACTCTAGGTTCCTAATTCAGAAACTGGGTCCCACCCCCACCCTCCACCCCTGCAAGAATGAACCTGGCTCTTGGAGCTCCAGGCGAAAGGATGAAATCACATCTCTGCGTTTGGGTCATCTAAGACACTTCTCCCTTTGTAGCTGAAGTCCTTCAGGGACAGCTGAGGAGCAGTAGACCCAGCGTCCGAGGGCCTTGTGGTTTGTGTTTCTTTTCCAGCCATGGGTGTGAATTGCCCGTTGACATTCTTTCCCATTGTTGGTGAGATGACTGTCCAGGTTAAGAATGAAGTATCCTTTCCAGCCTGGCTCTCTCACTAATGTACCTGGTCCACCCATAAGCCATGCATCGGTTAACTCATTAATGCAAGCAGAAACCAAAACAGGCTTTCTGGACTTGACCCAAAGTTACCCCTTCCACCCTGGCGCATCTCAACATCTACTGGTCCTTATGTGAATGTGGTCTTGTCTTGCTAACTCTGAATTGTGGCTCTGATGTCAACTTCTGGACCCACTTCCAGTTTGGCAACTCCCTTCCAGGCCTGGGGGCCTGGTTTCCCTGAGCTGAGTCTGCCTGGGCATCTTTCCTGCTCCCTTCGCCATTCAGAGACAAGATCACTGGAGCTCTACCAGGGGTTCTGGACGTCCCCTGCCTTCTCTTCCCTCTTCTTGCTCATCCTGGGGTCTCCTGTAGTAGGCTCATTATTATTTTTTCTTTTTTATTATCATTATTTTTAAAAGGAGCTTTAGATTACATAAATTACATTGAAAATATAGGGGATTCCCATATACCTCACCCTCTCCCTCTCCCACACTTTCCCCCATTAACAACATCTTTCATTAGTGTGGTACGTTTGTTACAATTGATGAACACATATGCATTGCTACTAACCATGGTCTACAGTTTACTTTATGATTTACACTTTGCACCACACAATTTTATAGATTTTGACAAAATGTGTAATGGCCTGTATGCGTCATTGCAAGGTCATGCAGAACAATTCCAATGTCCCAGAAGTGCCCCATGTTACACCTGTTCTTCCCTCTCCCTCCCCTCAGAACCTCTGGTGACCACTGCCTTTATATCAATGTTACTGGTTCTTCCATTGCTAGAAGAATAATAAGTCTACCCTAGTCCATAGTTGCATTCCTCCTTCATGTGTGTTCATTCCTCAGTCTTGAGGATTTTAGGGTGCTGATGCTTACTCTGCTTCAGGTTGAGAGGGGACTTAGATCCCATGGGGCAGATGGGTAGAACTGTCTTCCTTGCAGTTGTAGATACTCTCTGTTTTGGGGGATGGGCATTGTCCATCATCCTTTTGTTAGTTATCCTGGGTGAGTCTGATGATTTGGAGGACATGTGTTGGCTGCAACTCTGCTGAGATTCAGAGCTCAACCAGCATATGAACAGCCGGAAGATTTAAGTCTCTGGGCCACATATATATAATGGGTATAGTGCTAATGATAGGTTCAAATAAAAGGGGCATAAGAACCATGTGTAGGAAAATTATTAATGAATCCAACTCTGATACACTGGGGGGATTGGTTATCATATATTCCAAGGTAAGGCCCACTGACAGTTGTAGGCTCATTATTGCAGGACTGTCTCCCCCTTTCTGTTCTGCCCCTTCCAGTTGATTTGTCATTCTGACTGCTTGACTCTGGACCTTGAGTTCAGGCTCCAGGGCCTGCGGCCCCACTCCCTCCTCCATGCCAAGGCCAGATCCTGGCGACCCGCTGCCAAAGAAAAGAAGTTGATTCTGAACACGCAGTTCAGTTTTGCTTTTTGTCATACTCTTGACTTACATGTTGCCTCAGATGAGCAAGCCCAGACTCTAGCACCTGTTCTACATAATATCCCTGACTTACCCACTCCAACAGTGGTGTGAAGATAGGATTTGACTACTAAGTTTATCAGGATAGAACAGTTGGAGTTATCTTGCCCAGCATTCAGCCTGAAGCTATGGCATCACCAGCACTTTGCAGTGCTCAGCTTTGTTAATCAGACATCTGGCCCACCCAGGTAACCTCCCTCCTGGTCTGAGAAAACAACTGGCTTCCCAAGACCAAGAATGCCAGAAATGTCCAAGATATTACTCACTCTGCAGGCCTCATTGATTTAGCCTTTGTCTAGCAGCCTCAGTAGGAGCCGGTCAGGCATGAGAAAGTGGCCCCACACATGATCCTTTTGTCTTTCCTAACTCTAAGTGGTGATGTATTTTTTGGTTTTTCAGAATCAATAGGTACAAATGGCTGATACATTAAAAGAAACCTTAAAAACAATTTAATAAGCAGGAAATTATTTTTTATGAGAAAATGTAAGTTCCTAAACACATCAGTTTATTCATTGCAGAAATGTTTTCCAGTATTTCATCAAACCTTGAAAATATCTCAGCACAACATGCAACATCGTGACGGAAACCTAAAAGGCAGTGGTTGTAGTTACCATATCCGAGAGATTAAGTTGAAAGGCAGATGGAAAATTAAGGATAATACAATTCTAACTTCAAACTTCGAAATGTCGAAATTCTCCATTTCAGTTGACTTCCTACCAAATGAAAGCATTGTGAAAAATTAGGTCTCGGTTTTAATCAAAGTAAAGTCAAGACATGTAGAGCGGTAAGCGGTAGCAACTTTATAGGTGAAAAAGTTCTCTGGATATTCTTCAGACCGCATGGTGGTGAGCCTCACCTGGAGAGGCCACCATCAATGAGTGGGTACCTAAGATCACGCACGTCTGGTGGAAGGACCACAGGGAAAAGTGCCCTAGCCAGAATGGGTTGGCTGCGTTCTCTTCCACATTCTGTCCCATAGTCTACGTGAAACAGTGATTCCAAGACACAGGAGGTGTGTGGGCATGGCTGTCCTCCAAAGGCGTCAGCTTCAGAAGCTGTGTAATCCCTTAAATACCACACTTTGCTCCTATCACTGACTCTTTCTGGATTGAGTGTGCATTAACTCCTCTAAGTCCCTCTTGAACAAATGCATACCATGTCTAATCCCCCTTCTGGGCATATGGGGTCTTTGAGGGCCTAGTTATACTTGGAGTATAATGTCCCCAAAACCAGATCTGGACTTGGGGTGGTAGTGAGGGTGTAGGGAGTAGCATTTCATCACTAGATGCAATGAGAAGAGCTAACAGGAGCCAACTCTTTTGAATAAACTAAAATCAAACACAGCTGAGTCACTGATGCCAAGAGGAAGGCAGAATCCATGTGGGAAGCAATGGGAGAGACCAGGGAAGCGTGTTCTAAGCAAAGAGTGAGAGAACAGAGTTGTGAGAAATAAAGAATTCACAGTCAGCTTCTCAAATAGCCAGTCTTCTATAACCTCAAAAACCTGTACCTACAGAATAAATTGTATTTCCTTTTTATGTCATGTTTTTGTAGTAAAATTTCCCTAGTGCCCTAGTTGCCAGTAATGGCACTCCCAATTACATCTCCCCAGATAGTTCTGAGTGTTTTTAGGGTACTACTTGTATTAATTGTCTATGTGATATATAACAAATAGCCATAAACTTAACATTGTAAAGTAACATCCATTTATAATGTCGCTCTTTCTGCAAGTCAGGAGTCTGAGCCCAGCTTGGTTGGGTCTTCTGCTTCAGGGTCTCTCACAAGGCTGCAATCAAGTTGTTAGCCAGGGATGGGGTCTCATCTGAAGGCTCGACTGGGGAAAGATCCACACTCAAGCTCAAGTGGCTGCCGGCAGGATTCAGTTCCTCGCTGGATACTGACCAGGGGCCACCCCCAGTACCTTGCCAAACTGGGCCTCTCCAACATGGCTTCTCAAGTGCAAGCCAAAAAGGCAACAAAGTCATCCAGCAAAACAGCAATCATAATCTTACATGACCTACTCACAGAAGTGGCATCCATCACCTTTGCCATATCTATTGGTCAGAAGCAAGTCAAGGGTCCTGCTCACACTCAAGGGGAGTGGAAAACACAAAAGCATGAATGCCAGGAGGTGGGATCACCCAGGGCCATTTCAGAAGCTGCCTACTTCACTGCCCTAGCAGGCTGAGGTTCTGAGGTCCTCGCGTTCTTGTCTGGCTCCCCACTGCTGTCTTGACTGTCCGTGACCCTAGGGATGTCACCACACTGGTGCTCATAGCTACCCATAGCATGGTGAGATGGGGCTCTGCCTGAACACTTTACCAGGAGCCCCTGGATTCAGGAAAGCATCACATGCACGGCAACCTGCAGCTGCTCTTAAAGGGCTATTCTTAGAGTCCTCCCACAGTCCCCAGCCGGACCCGGGTTGCTCTCCCAGCAAGTTTCCTGCTACTTCCCAGCCCACATGCACACGCAAGGGCTAGATGACATCTTCCACCAGAAATGTGCTAAGTCTCCCTTAGTCTAACCCTAAATCTCCCAACCCTTCCCTCTCTTCCCTCAGCTCCAAGAAAAGGAAGGTCTTCCTTCCCAGAGTGCCTACGCCAGGATCAACCTTCCCCCAGATGACTGAAGTTGGGAATATCCATCCCCTCCAGGTGAAAAGCCCCACTCCCACCCAGGGTGTGTGGTAAGGCTCTGTGGCTTGAACAAGATAATCATAGTCCATAAAACACTCCAAAGCAAGAAATCCCAAAATTAGCCATTGTACATTCCCAGTGTCTTTCTTAATTCCATCTCAGGAATCACACACAGAGGATGCCGGTGGTCCAGCCCCAGGGTATTGTGCCAAGCTGTTCCATTTCCAGTTGTAAACTTCCCTCCAATAGCGGACGGAGAGAAGATCTGCCAGTGTCTCTGCTGCCCTAGTCTTAGCTCTTGGACTCTTGTAAGCAGGACATGAGCTCACACCTTTTAGGCATAAAAATTTTCAGTCATAGGTCAGAAAATCTGGACAGTCTAAATCCAGACAATTAATTTTTCTACCTCTGTGGGAGAACAGTACTAATAAAGTGCCCACTTTATATAATTCTATACATCTCACCAGAAGTGTCTCTGTTTGGGGTACGCCACTGCATTCAAGGTTTCCTCAAGGCAACAGGTAAGCAGTCCCTCTGGGACCAAATAGAAATTAGAAGATATTCTAATGTCTATCTCAGAAGGCAAAATAACCTTTTAGATCCCCAAATACCTGGCTTTCCAGCTTTAGAATAATGCAAAGCCCACTAGGCACTCTTACACAGTCCTGTTAGGAATTGACTCATGTCCCCAACAAAGACACATTCAAGTCCTGGCCTCTGGTCCTGGGGGTGTGAGCCCATTTGTAAATAGGATCTTGAAGGTATTATTAGTTAAGGTGAGGCCAAACTGATTCAGGGTGGCCCTTAATCCAGAATGACTGGAGTCCTTATAAACAGAGAACTAGACACAGGAGGAGGAGGTGGAGAGAGACGGCCGTGTGATGGAGGCAGACTGAGTTATGGATTGCTGACAAGCCACCACCACAACTTTCCAGGTTTTAGAGAAAACATGATTCTGCTGACACCTTGATTTTGGACTTGAAGCCTCCAAAACTGTGAGACAAGAGTTTCCTGTTGTTTCAGCCAACCAGTCTGTGGTATTTGTTGTAGCAGCCCTGGAAAACTGAGCCGTGTTCCTAGGGTAGAAGGTGAGTGAGATGTAGGAAGGCCTGGCCATACTATTCCCTTAGGATATCAGGTGTGACGTTTGTTTTCTGTAGGATAAAGCAACCCTTCAACATACTTAGTTTACTCCACCTTTTCCAAGTTTCAAGGGGTACTGTCTGTTTTCTGTCTTCCAAGATACAGCAAAGGAGTCTAGCAACCTCTGCCCAGTTGTAGGAGGAGCCATCATATCAACTGGCTCTCATTATTACCACCTTGACACGAGGGCAGAATCCCTGGCAGGGAACAAAGCGCACCCATCTCCTCCCTGACGAGAGCTTCCTCCTCCCTGAAATGTCAAACACCTCCAGCCCCAGCGCTCATGTCTTGTGGAAAGGAGAGAGGGAGACTTGCGTGACAGCTGCTGGGAGGCCAGCCACCCAGCCTAAACCTGCCTCCATTATCCATATCTGATGCTTCGGAAGGCGTTTAGTGGACTGCCTGGTGGTCAGTGTCTCGGGTTTGCCAGGCTGCTGTGCCAAACACCACACAAGGCACTGACTTAAGCAGTGGGAACTTATTGACTCACAGTTTTCAAGCTAGAAGCCCAGAGTCAAGGTGTCAGCAAGACGATGCTTTCTCCCCCGAGTCTGTAGCAATCTGGTGCTGGCCACCTGTGATTCTTGGGGTTCCCTGTCTCATATCCTTGGCTCGCATCCCGTGGCAACGTCCTCTCCTTTCTCCTGCGGGTTCTATTGACTCCGGCTTCTCTCTCTAAGGCGCCCAGCAATCTGGACGAAGACCCACCCTGATTAGCATTTTCAGGAGCTCCTATGTACGGGGGTTCACACCCACAGGATTGTGACTTAAGGTTCAGAACACGTCTAAACTGGGTAGGTAGTGCGACCTCCCAGTCAGTGCCGCGCCTTGTGGTATGTCTCCCTTCTGGTGGGGAAGATAAAGAGGAGGTGAGGGGGCTTCTCTGTGGCTTGGCAGGAAGGAGGGGGCCTAGACTGCGTCTCAGAAAGGGACTTGCCCTGGCTGTGTGGAAGGTTTAGAGGGCAGAGAATCCTCATGGTGCAGGGCTGAGGAGTAATTTCTCTCACTTTAGTTTGGTCTGTGAAAAATGAAACTATGCCAGCAAACATTGCCAAGCACAGATCTATGCACTTCAAAGAATTTTTATTTTTTCCATCAGAGGAGACATGGAATTCCAGACTCTGGTCTCTCTATTTTAGTTCCAAATTGCCAAATTGCTGATGTTGCAGTCTTTTCTAGAATTTGTTTAGAGACAGCAGTGAATGTATGAAAAGGCACAACTGCATTTGCCCCAAATGAGCTCCCTGAATTTGTTGAGTGTATCATTAAGCAGAGCTGTGTTGGGACAAGAATCCTTTTACATGCCTAAGGAATGACGCTTTCAGACTCTGGTCTCGGGACTGACAAAACTCCAGAGAATTGACAGAGAAAGAATTCAAAAATAATGGAGAATTTGGAGCTTAATGTGGGAAGGAAGGCACGCACTTTTAAACCATTTGGCTTACTTTTGTTAGCCTGTGTGGCAGTCGGCATGGATGGGAACAGCTCTTCCTGCAGGCATGCAGCCCTCTCCTGGGTGGAGAGGCATGAGTGTCAACCCCACTCACCCCATCAGTCAGGCCCCAGTGCAGGGAACAAACTGCGCATGTCCTTGCTGGGACCACATTTACCTGTCATCTAGCTCCCTCTGTTCACATTGGCTGAGCACGTCTGGGGAGGAAAGTACTGGATGGAGGTGGTAGAGGTCTACCTGGCTGTAAGGTGCCAATTCTCTGGGCTGTGGAAAGGGCAGGGAAGGCTGAACAGCAGAAGAGACATTTAAGCTGAGTCTTTAATGTCAGTGGACAAGGAAAGGGTAGAAGGAAAATCAAACACAGGTAGGGTGAGGTAACCTGGTTCAGGTAATGTCACGTGAAAGTCATGAGCGTTATGGATAGTCCTATGCACATGAGCTTCTTCATGGCTTTATTCCTAAGTGACACTTACTGGAGGCAAAGAAAGACTGGCCACCTAGGCATCTTGAAATTCAGGTAAACATTCAGTGCATGATTTCATTTAGTGTCAGGACGAAAAAGCAAGCAGAAAGAAAGCCTGTCTTCCGGGCACCTCCATTCATGAAGAAACAGCCCTGACCATGTGCAAGGCTGATGCTGGGTGGACATTGCTTTCCTAAGAGGATGGTCACACGGTGCGGGGAGAGCCCAGGAGAGAGCAGGGAACTCTTCCTGGGGAATCAGCACAGATGAAGGTTGAAATGCTGCAACAGAAAGCTCAGGAGTGGGTCAGGCAAGCTACCAGGGGTGGGAGGGGAATAAAGGAAGAGATGTGAATGGAGAGCACAGAAGTGAGGGGGGCAGGGTCCTGGAATGCCATGTCATTCGGGACAGCTGGGTCAGGTGTGGGAGTGGGGAGTGGGGACGGGGGAGAAGAGACAGAGGCAGATTAGAAGGGTAGACAGGTCCTGGAGGAGAAAGAGCTGAGCCAAGGAGTCTGGATTTTATGCTGTAGACAATGGACAGCCAATGGAGCCTTTTAAGCAGGGGAGTAACAATATTTGTTTCAAAGAAGTAGTGCGCATCGTTCTCCTTCTGAGCACAAGGTAACGCATGCTCGTTGGAAGGAAACTTGGAGAATGCAGAAAAGTACTAAGGAGAAAGTTAAAATGAATGAAATGTAAGAAAAGTTAAAAATCATCATCTACCACCTGGAAAGAGTTACAAGCATATCAAGCAATGAGCATGTGGTGTCTTTCTTCCTGTCTCTTGTATCATGCAGTTGGGATTGTTGGTGGGATGAAGAGAGTGAGACCTGTGTGAGGCCGCCTTACCTGTCCAGGTGAAAGGAAGGAAGAGGTGGAGCCAGGGCAGGGGCGGCAAGAGTAGAATTTTTGACAAGGTTACCAAGAAGTCATGGTTTGGCTTCAGGTCTGTTTACTTTCTTCCGGATGAAGAAAATGACGTTTATGTGCACCATCATCTGAGAAATTCGTCCATCTATTGTGAAAATATTTTCAACACCCAGAGGTGTTTATGGTCATTATTTGCCATTTTCCTTTTCATAGTGTTTAAAATGTCAGCTTAAGGAAAGGAAAGCAGGGATTAGGAGGTAAGTAACCTATGGATGATATGGAAATTCTTGAAGGCTTTGAAGGATTGTGTTGATTTCTTGTTATAGGAGACTGTGAAATGGTGATACACCTTCCCTGTCCTGACCCTCTCAGAGATCTCAGTACTTCCACAAAGTGACAATCTGCCTAGACCCCAATAATTTCCTTTACATTACTGGAGAGAAGGGCCCTTGGAGTAATCCAAGATAACCTTCCTTTACCCAGGAGAAAACTGAAAGCCTGGGAGGTGAGGAGACACTGCTAGGGTCAGACCAGGCTAGAAGAGAGACTCGGCCAGGTCCCAGTCTCATTACTTCCAGCTTCATCTCTTTTCTCACTTGTAACTATGCCAACTATGTTGTCTATTTTTGATGCTCTCATAACCATATTTCTAATAGGTAGAAACTTTATCCAATTCTTTCACTCTCAGAAATGAAAGGCAAAACCAATACTGAAAATATTTCAAATCATTCCAATATGCTATGCTTGGCTTGAGAAAAACTCAATGTATGAAAACAGTTATAAATAAATTTTTGGAAATTTTTTTATTTTACAATAAAAGGATGTTGGAAGTAATTCTCCCATTTTAATAGAGAAAGAGATCCACTACCAAAAGGAGAGCTATTTTATTCATTCAATTATTTATTTAATATCTTCTAGAGAAATTCTCAAACACTCCAAATAGAATAGTTCAATGAGCCAACATGCACAATTCATTCAACTTCAACAATGATCGACAGTTTGCCAATCCTGTTGTCAGAAAGCAGTTTACAATACAATTCAATCCATAAAGATTTTATTTACCTTCAGCTGTTAATGACCAAGTCTACAATGTAAAGACAGACTAGTTTTTATCCATTTCCCGAGCTGGGTGGATGAGAAAGATGATACTTCTCCATTGACCACTTCTTGACTTTTCCATTCTTAGACTGAGCACATTCTCCATGCCACAGGTGAGGAGAGCATCACCCTGCCTGCCTGTGTCTGCCTACCTCTCCCGTCTGACCTAAGGCACTGATCTAGACTGCTGCCTGGAACCAGGTGCTCTTTGGTAAGAGCCGTAGATGGAAGCCAGGAAGCCAGTTCTAACTGGTTTTGCTGCCAAACCCACCTGTGCGGTAACTGCTGACCATTGGTGTCACCAGGAATATCTTCTTACACAGAATGTGAGTACCTGAGTCTGATGCAGAGCTCAGGATTCTTGGAGAGGTGATTGTTGGGCACCTACAATATGACTGTCTGTGCTGTGGACCCCGTGTGTGTCGCCATCATCACTGCTTTAGTGTTATCAAAATACCCATCACTACCTAATAACTCTCTTGTTCATCTGTTACATTGTTTATTTTCTGTTTGTCAATTATCCATATCCTCCAACTAGAATATAAGTTCCTTAGAAATAGGACACTTGTCTCTCTTGTTCAAAGTTGAATCTCTGTGAAGACAGTACACACCTCAATTGGCTTACTATCCGGTGAATCAGATGAGATGATGCTTATGAAAACAACAAGTGAAGCAAAATGTAGGGTGTTGTTTTTATGGCAGTGCTTTAGCTGGCTCTGCAGCGAAAGCGCTCTCTTCTCTCCAGATGCATATGCAGCAGCGTAGCTGAGAGAGGCTTGAGCAACGGGGTCCCTTCTCTCTCCAGTCGGCAAGTTCCTCTGGGACTTTCACTGGATTGTTGAAAGCGGCTTTCTGACAACTGTGTTATCTCACAGGAGAATCAGTCACTGCTGGTCTCACAGAGAGTTCAATTAGTATTTATTTAGAAAGTGCCTTTGCTATTTAAAATTTATAATGAATCCACCATTTTCACAGGAAGGCCTGTACATGTGGAGGAGGTACCTATGGCAGATTGCATTTTTCAAGGGTGGCTGAATCAATATGTTTCCCATCCCACACTCTTACCATATGATTTGACACATTTTCAAAGAGAGGTGGGATATATGTTCCTTCTCCTCGAACCAGGGCAGACCTTTGTAACGGCCTCAACCCATAGAATATGGTGGAAGCGATGCTGCGTGACTTCCAAGGCTAAGTCATAAAAGGCATGCACTTCTGCTGGGCTTTCTTTCATTTTCAAGATGCTCATGCTTAGACCCTGTTGTGAGGCGGCCCAGGTCACATGGAGAGGTCACATGGGTGTTCTGGACCATTCCTCCTGCCAGGTCCCTAGCCAACAGCCAGCATCAACTAGAAGACACGAGGGGGATTGAGCCTTCAGATGATTTCAACTTATCCCTAGCCTTCAAGTCTTCCATCTGAGGCCCCAGAAGAAAGGGAGCAGAGACAAGTCATTCCTGCTGCGTCTCGTCGGAATTCCTGACCCACAGAAAGTATGAGATATAGATTGTTGATTAGAGCCACTAAGTTTTGGGATAATTTGTTACACAGCAACAGATAACTAACATAGTACCATGCTAATTTCTTGAGACTGCTATGTTTTTACTCCCAGCATATGTGAATTTCAACATAAGAAATACTGGGGTTGGGTGGTTGACTATCTGATTAGAAGAAGAGTCTAGAGGACTTCTATTGAAGCTATGTTTGCATACCAAGCACACTCATTTTTCTTGGGGTGACTGGAGATAATATGTGATAAAGGTGCCACTACTTGGCATCATTATGCATGTGCAAATGTTTCTGCAATTTACTTACCCTATAAATGTTTGGGAAAGCAACCCAAAGAGCTTTAGATTTATCCAAAATAGTAATTAAATAAGCTGCTACCTTGAGAAAAAGAATGTTTTAGTTTGCTAAAATCTGCTGGAAGC
Organism: Cabassous unicinctus; assembly: GCA_029593785.1. Lineage (NCBI taxonomy): Eukaryota > Metazoa > Chordata > Mammalia > Cingulata > Chlamyphoridae > Cabassous > Cabassous unicinctus. Next base: position 2,059 of record JAQZBX010040964.1, on the reverse strand, counting down.
AATATACCAGAAATGATTTGGCTTTTACAATGGGGGTTTATTGGCTTGCAAGCTTACAGTTCTGAGGCTGAGAAAAGTTTCCAAATCAAGGCATCATCAGGTGACACTCTCTCCCCAAATACTGGCTGCCAGGGATTTCTCTGCTCCTGTGGCTTTCTCTCTGCTTCTGTGGCTTTCTCTCTCCCGAATTTGATTGATTTCAGCTTCTGGCTTTGTGGTTTTCTCTCTCAGCTTCTGTGGGTTCCTCTCTGAGCTCCTCTGTCTCTCTCTATATTCATACCATTTGTAAAGGACTCTAGTAAGAGGATTAAGACCCACCCTGGGTCATGTCTTACCAAAGTAATCCAACCAAAGTTCCTTAACCGAAATACTCTAATCAAAAGGTCCCACCTACAATAGGTTCACACCCACAGGAATGGATAACTCTAAGGACAAACTCATTTCTCAGGTGCATAAAAGAATAACCTTGAATCTAATATTGGGGCCCCCAATGATAGAAGTAGTTTCCCCTACTCCCACCTCCCCTCACACTCACACTAAACCTCAAATTGTGTATATGTTATAGATGGTACCCATTCCTTCTTTGGAAGCTCAAGCCATTTGGGAGACTGGCTGCAAAGAGACAAGCAAGTGCAACCTACCACAAATAGAATAAATCCTAAACATATGGGGCCAACCACTATTATGATTGGTGTTAATGTTATGAATCTGAAATAAAACAAGAGGAGCATTCATGGCATCATAACAGCAGTCAAGAATCCCAGAGAACAATGGACTTCCAAAAAGGGTCTGTGTATGACATCATCAACATGGCTTTCCCCTCCCCCTCACATGGACCTACGCAGCTTGCGAGTCACACAGAGGCAGCACAACCCAGGTCCTTCCCACCACAAATGGAGAGTGTAGAGCAATCACAGCAGCAAGTTAGAACTCCACGCATATCCAAGCACAGGGACCTAAGTCTGCAGAGGCTCAGGGCAGAACACAAGCTGCTGCATACAAAAGGGCCCACAGGGGCCAAAAAAGAGAGAGACACCATGATAGAAGGGCTGATAAGATCTGGTGTGCCCTTATTCAATACAGTTTCAGTCTACTGGCCAGCTAAAGGCAAAACACTTTTCTGAAATGACCCAACTTTCTGAACTGACCCAACCTGGTACCCCAGCATGGGATACCCTAATGGGGAAGGAAATGCAGGCAGAAAAGCCTCACAGTAAAAAGAGGGGAGCTAAACTTAACTGCTGTAAGATAGGATGGACTCGAGAAACTTGTAAGGAAAATGGGGCACTGAGTGAGTGAGAGAATTTAAACAAATCATAGGAGCTGAGGAGAATTCTGCACAAAAACAAACAGAATAGATCAAGATTCCCAGAAGACGGGAAGACAGGAAGCTCTCTCTTGGAGATGAAACAATTGTACAAAAAAATGCCATCTTAAAATTTTTACTGCATATCCAGGGCAAAAATTAGATGAAGAAGAGCTGGAAAAATCTAAACAGTTAAACATGGGCTATTCTAAAGGTCTAGAAGAAGTTAGAACAAGTGTCAAAGAAGAGCCTTAAAGCAAAGCCAATCAACAAGAAAACCCTAGACAAGAGGGAGAAATAGACTTTCAGAGTTAACTCATCAAGATAATCAGAAGCCTAGACATCAGCAAAAAAAAAAAATTGCAAACCATACTAAGAAACAGGAAGATATGTCTCAGTTAAGGGAAAAATTAAAACTTCAGAGGAGACTCAGAAGTTGAAACAACTAATCAAAGATGTTCAAACAAGTCTTCTAAATCAATTCAAGGTAATGAAGAAAAATATGCATAAAGAGATAAAGGATATTAAGAAGACAATGTGTGAACATAAAGAATTTGAAACTATAAAAAGAAACATAACAGAAATTATAGGGATGGAAGGCACAATAATAGTGATTAAATACACGAGAGGCATATAACAGCAGAACTGAACAGGAAGAAGAAAGAATCAGGAAACTAGAGGATGGGACAATCAAAACCATATAGTCAAAAGAACAGACAGAGAAAAGAATAGAAAAAAATGAGTGAGAGCATG
>JAQZBX010040963.1:0-22505 GCA_029593785.1 Cabassous unicinctus | reverse complement strand
TACATCTTTTGACCTTGCTACTAAAGTGTGGTCCCAGAATCAGCAGCATTGGCATTACCTTGTTAGGAATGCAGGATTTTGGACTCTAGTCCAGATCTTTTGCATGAGAACCTGCACTTTAACAAGATACGGTGGCTGATTCATAGGCACATTAGAGTTTGAAAGGCATTGCATTGAAGGAAATGTATCCAAGCTGAGGTAGAATCTGTGTTTGATAGGGTAAGAAATGGTTTGCATACTGATGGAGTTTGTGAAATTTCTAATTTGATGCTCCCTTCCACGTTTAGAAGAATGGGTCTTTCCCTTTTACCTGATTGATTCTCCAGACAGAGAGGTCTAGTGCCTCACATAAGAGGTATCTGACCAGTTGGGTTTGAATCCTGCCTTTACCTCTTGGTACCTCAATTTTCCCACCTGTATAAAGGGCATAATAATAGTATCTCAAACAATTGTGAGGATTAATGTTCATAAAGCTCTTAGAACAATGCTTAGCACATAGTAAGTGCTCAAAAAATATTCATTAGCATGGCCATCAAGGTCTGGGTTTTTTTTTCAGTCACTGTCTTAAAATCACAACTCTTACACCGAGGCTGCTGCTGGCAGGATGGTCCAGAGACCATTCTGAACACTCTGAGCTCAGAGAACCTATGATGGTCGAATTTGTCTGCAACTCCTTTAGCGAAGGTCTAGGCCTGACAGGGGACTGCCATTTAGTAGTTTGGTGCCAAGTGTTATAACCATAGGTTATTTATTTATTTATTTATTTTTAGGAGGTACTGGGGATTGAACCCAGGACTTTGTACATGGGAAGCAGGCACTCAACCACTGAGCTACATCTGCTCCCCTATAACCATTGGCTATTATTTACTGACTTCTATTTCTGTAAATTCCACTCATCAAAAGTCACAGATGATTTTCAGCCAATGCTCCAAAAGGTTATTATCTCAGCCCTGTAAGAAAACAGATCTCTAAAGTCTAGGAAGAACCCACCATTAATATATCTCCTTGTTATGTAGTACACGAAAAGCTCAGGATAGGTTAAATATTAAGGCATTGCACTGTACCTTATAACGGTAGAAAAATTCAATGTGACTCCTGCTCACAAGCATGCAGAGCTACCGATTTAACATAAACCAGATTTAGCTCCACCAAAAATGTATAACTATGCACTTCTTCACTTATTATCTCTACTTGAATCTCTCCGTTATCGGTACCTTCACATCCATACCACCCTCCCCATCCTTATCACCCCAACATTGCCCAACCCCAGGTACCAGGCATATTTTAAGATTAACTGAGAAAAGTGAAAACTGATTTTTCCAGATACTTCCTAGAAGTGTCTACCTAATGATTAACTTTCTTTGTTTCAACTGGTATAAAAGCTGTGAGAAAAACCCTTAATGGGAAGGCAGATTTGAGAGACCCCCCTCTCCTGTCCTTCAGCTGGCATTAATAAACCTGTTTTCTCTCATGACCATCCTGGTGTGGACCCCAATTCATCTGCTCTGGGCAAGAACCCAAAGGGACCCATACCGGGTTTCCTCCAGCTACATAAATTCACAGAGTTGATAGGCCAAATTCTGGTATCTCTCCACCCCTCTCAAACATAAATGACTGTGAGTAAATAAAGATGATAGGCTGAGTGAAATGGAAATGGCAGGGATTTGTTTCTGTCCTTTACCAACCATCTTCAAGAGGGAAATGTGCCAGGCCAAGGAACACTGTATTATCAGCTAGAGTATTGGTCTCTAATCCTAACATGAGGCCTTGGATCACAAGGAAGAGCCATATTGTCTAATTTACTGTTTCTGAAATTTTAAGTTACAAATAAAGCACTTAAGAATCTTATTAAAATGCAGATTCTAGTTCATTAGGTCTGGAGATAAGGCGCAAGACTCTGGATTTCTAACAAGCTCCCAGGGGACGTCAGTGCTGCCAATCCACAGCCACACTCCACCAGGGGCCTAGGCTAGAACCAGTCTAAGTAGGCCAAGGAGATTCTTCTGCACCTGCCTGCCTGAGCCCTCGCCTGAATCTTGGCCCTCTAACGTTAGTGACTCTCAACCTTGGTTGCTTATTACAAATCCCTGGGGTCCTGGGCCCCCACCTCCAGATATTCTGAATTAATTGGTTTGGAGTACATGGGTGGAAGACAGCCAAAAAGGGAAGGGTCAACAAGAGATGCTTCTGGGAAAGCCTGAACTTTTAACCCCTCTGCATTAACAATGAAAGTTCTCCTCAGCACTGTAGCCCAACAAAATAACCTTGCGTTTGACCTTGATCCAGAATTGGGTTAGGGGGGGTCAACAAGAGTGGGAAGACTTGACCTCTCCACGGAGGTGAATAGTAACCACATGAAAATGGGTATGAAACTGTTTTCAAATATAACACTGAAACATGCTCTTGGGAAAAAAGCTAGTTTCAGGAATTCAGGAATGCTGATTTGCTCTGACTCTGGAACAGGGACAACCAGGTTAAGTATTCACTTGCAGGGAAACTATACCAATATATGATTCTTTTCTTTGAGGTCCTTATGTTCTAGTTAGGGAGATAAGAAATACATGTGAACAGTAAAGGATTAGCTCAACAGGCTTGGGTTGCTCAAACCCTGCACATTCTTTCTTCAGAAAGAGTGGCTCTTGACCTCCTGGAAGATAACCTCTGAGCCCTTGGAATATCCTGCCTGATAAAAAGGGTTTTTATATGCCCGAGGCCTTGGCCCACATTGTACCAATTTGACCTCTGGGGAGCAGAATTTGAGTAGCTAAGGTCAGTCACCTGTGCACTGCATGCCTGCATGACTAACCTTGGACAGGAAAACTCCATTGAGCTTCCCTGGTTGGTAATCCTTTTGTGTGTGTTGTTACATATCATTACTGAGAGAATTAAGTGCTTCCATGTTTGATTCCACTGCGAGGGAATGCCTGGAAGCTTGTGCCTGGTTTCTCCCAGATTTGTCCCAAGAACTTTTTCCCTTTGAGAATTTTAATTGGTATCTTTTCACTCTAATATAACTGTGAGTATAACAACTTTTCTGAGCTCTTTGAGCCTTTCTAGCGAACTATTGAGCCTAAGGTTGATCTTGGGTACTCCCAGCAAAACATGTAGCAAGGGACGTGGCCTGGGTTTCCCCGGAAAGCAGAGCCTGAAACAAGGATCTGCATGAGGAAGTTTACTTGGGAAGTGATCCCAGGAAACAGAAGGAAAAGAAGGACAAAAATGACATATTAGGAAGTAGATCATCACTGTGGGTGCGTGAAGCTTGATACAGCTTGGGACATTCTGAGGGGCTATAAAATGCTCAGAGCTGTCTTCCTGAAAGGGAGGTAGGAGCATTTATCCACCCAGGCCTCCCTTCATCAAGAATTTTTCCAGAAGAGCATTAAATCCATTAAAAATTTACATTTAGGTTGTATATGCCTGGGTGTGACCCACACTAAAACATCCAGGAAGCTCCAGAGCAGAAAACAAGAAGTACTCAGCAGAGCACAGGTGAAGTGCTGTCTATTGCAATGGCTGGAGTAAAAGGTAAGTGAAGAGGATGTGGCGTATAAGAAATGTCCACCACAATCTACCCTTGAGCCGCAAGATCCACTTGTGCCCTATGTTAAGTCCAATCTAGAGCCTTCAAGGTTATGGACGGTTAATAGAATAAGCTACAGTCCCTACTGCTATAACTGCTTCCAAGACTATGGTTGATATGTATTTATGATCTCTCTCCACTGGCAATCGTTCTAGATTCCCCTTGCCCTAAGCCTGCAACCTAAGCCAACAAACGGCAAGCTAGAGTAAGGGGGAGCTGCTGCTACAGGAAGTGAGCACCCAGAACCTGTGACGGGAACTACACGAAATGCCCTGTATTTATAGTAAAATTCAAACCATCTGGTTCTGTTGTGAGTTGCTATTACTGAAGGGAATATGCTATATCCCTTATCTGTTTTGAGGCAAGGAAGAAGATTGAAAACTATTGATCTAGAAAGCACCCAATACTTGAGATCTTGACTTAAATTTTAAATTTTATAGAAAGTAAAGAAAATTCTACAACTGGTCATTAAATATGTACAAATGATCATTAGTAATTTATGAGACAAGGAAATACTTTTTATGCCTATATGAGAATTATATCTTGTCATTTTCTTAGTAACTGCTAGAATCCCATTTCATAATACTAGCTATAAGGCCCTTAATTTATTACAGTGGTCTAGTTATATTAAGACAACTGGAATAAAAATTTAATGTCCTCCCATTTTAAATAAGATCATTAGAGAAGCTTAGATTTAAGAAATGCTTCAGGAAAAAAAATCCACAAACACACATATATACACAAAAGAGTACTACTCTAGCTCTGGTTTTAATTAATTTCCTCTTTAAGAAGTTAAAACTCAGTTTGATGTCAGGTCTACATTTGGCAAATGAAACTAATGAAATCAAGAGTTTAGCCTTGTTTTCTCTTTCCTCTAAAAAAATAAAGCAAATCTATCCAAAGAAGTCAGGAAATATTTACACTATACTGACAGGTTTTTTTTTTGAGAAAGTTACTCACCTTTCCTGAGCTTTATTTTTCTCATCTGTAAAGTGTGTATAATAATTCTGCAGACTTTTGACATTCCCACGTGATCCACCTTGAGAGCTTGTGAAACCACAAACTTATGAATATTATTAGATAGTATAACTTCCCTCACAGAATTTAGTCAATTGTTACTGAGCTCACTTGCTTAGCCACTGTGCTAGCCTGTTGCCACTCATAAGTGTGGACCAATCTGGACGGTGGGGCTTATAAGATAAGAAATGATTGTCCAAAATGCAGTTGGAATGAAAATATCTGTTATTGGTTTGTTTTGCTGCTTCCAATTTAACATCTCTTGGTTACAACCTCTGTTCCTATATATGCAGCTAAATCTTGTCTTGGACATGACACATCCATGAGAAATGCCCAAATATGAATATTAAAAATGAATCTTAGGGGAGCAGGTGTAGCTCAGTGGTTGAGCATGTACTTCACATGTACAAGATTCAGGTTCAATCCCCGGTACCGCCTTAAAAAATAAAAAGAGATCTTAGACTGGACTTTTGATACTTTGAAAGAAATATCAAAGAACTATCAAAGGCCTCTACTTAAAAGTATATGAAAGTTACTAGATGTATATCTGCATCTAGTAACTCAATGATTTGAACTTGAAATTCCTCAAAAAGATTGGAAAAAAATAAATAAATTTTAAATAATGGCTGCCAAAGAAAGGAAACTTTAAATTTGCAAAAAGTCCATTCATAAAATGAACTTTTATCAGCTATAAAAGTCTACTTTTAAATTACTTGTATTCACGTACAAAGGCATTTGGAGATGAAAATTCCATTGATGTTGCTATTTTTAATATAATGCTTGGCAGGGATATAATTTTCAGGTACTTTTGTGATGTTTAAGAGTCCTTCACTTGGGCAGATGCCGGGTTTGGGGACTGTCTAGAGCCACTTATATTTATCTTAATCACTTACAGTCCAACTGAGTTTAAATTAAGTGCAGTTCATGAATCGAGAAGTGTACAAGGCAAAGTTAAGTAATTCAGGGTGCTTGGAGTGTGTCATTTTATGGTTTTTAAGACTCAAAAGTAGTCAGATGAATTTCAAGATTTCATAATTAACAACCAAAAAAAGTAACACTTCAATTCTAGCTTAGACTTAGAAAATCAAAATGACGCTCATGAAATCACATCCTTGCAAATTTGAAGATCACAAAATGAAATCATCCATCAAACCTTGGAAAGAAAGGAGACATTAGCCACTTGGTAGCTCTATAAGTTTTAAATGAGTACTATGTGTGCTTGGAAATGAAAGTCTGGCTGTCAAAGCTACTGACAAGCAATGAGAACTTTCTCTTCTCTGTCCCAAGAGAATATTAATCATTCTTAGGGATAATGTTTAGAATTTACTTTGGATTGTCCTCTAACATAATAAACATGGTCAGTTATCTTGTGTGGCTGGGTATAGATGGTGTCATTTGGGGGGTGTCCTTACTATGGTTTTAAAAGACAGCAATGGTTATAGATGAGAATGCTAATATTTGGCTTGTGTGACGTCACTACTAAGAGAAGTAAAGAAAAATAATAATATATTAAAAGTCTATTTCCCAAGGCAATGTTTCTTACTCATTTACTCTATCATTTGGGGCAAGTCATTTAGTTTCCTTAAGATATTGAAAAGAATGCTAATGATTTAATAAAGTTTCATTACAATGAAAGCTATTACAATGGCTTTAAGTGGTTTCCATGCTCCTGGGATAATGAAAGTGCCCAGAGAGATTAAAAAAATAAAGTTGAGTTGTTTATGAATTCTTCTATTCTCCCCACCCCCCATTGGTCCACTTGAAGAAAGATGGTGTAACTGACACAATTGCGATAACACAGGAATTAATATACATCTAAATCATCCATTTAGTCAGAAAAGCTCTAAATGGCAAGATCTTCTCACTCTGAGACAGTTTGCTCTCTGAAAAAAATTAAACCATAAAACAAGAAGGCTGTTATATTACTGACAGTATCAATGTTATTCTCTTCTACAAGAAAGTTAGTTTTAAACTGAATATAAGGCATTGATACTTTATTAATTTTTAATGCTCTGAGGCAGTTATTTGCTAAGTAGTACCCAAGAAATAGAAATTCTGGAATGAAATACTGTGACTAGTTCAACAGCTTAAGTATTTGATTCCTTGAAAAATGTATTTTTTCAGCTTTTTAATTTTAAACTTTTATGAAGTATTTCAAACACACACAGAATTGGAGATAATGGTTCAGTGAAGCCCAGGTTTCCTTCCTCCAGCTATGAAATCATCATTTTATTCCTGCCCTTCCCTTGCCACCCCTCACTCCCAATGGTTTATTATGAAGCAAATTCCAGATAGTATGTAATTTCATTTGTTAAAATTTCAGCATTATTTCTAAAAGATTAAGTACACTTTCTAAAACATGTAATTACAATGCAATTATCACACCTTAAAAATAATATGTGGCTCAAGCTATTAAGTGCCTGCTTCCCACATGGGAGGTTGGGAGTTCAGTCCCCAGTGCCTCCTAAAAACAAATAAAAAAACAAGCAAAACAAATGAAAAAAACAACTCAGGGCAGCCGATGTGGCTCAGTGGTTGAGCGCCACATACAAGGTCCTGGGCTCATTGCCCTGGCCTGGTACCATTAAAAAAAATAATAAATAAATAATAATAATAATAATAATAGGAAAGCTAAAATAATAAAAGATTGCTGATACCAAAAATTGGTGAGCATGATGAGCAGGTGGAGCAACTGAAACTCTTACACACTGCTGGTAGGAGTGTAAAAAGCAAAATTACTGTGCAGTTTCTTATAAAGTTAAACATATATCTGTACTATGACCTAGCAATTTCACTCCCAGGAATTTAACTCAAAATAAAAACATAAATCCACAAAAAGACTTGTACGAGAATGTTCACAGCACTCATATTCATAACAGCCCCAAACTAGAAACCACCCAAATGTCCATGAACAAGAGAATGGGTTAAAAAAAAAAAAGTGGAATATTCACACAATGGAATACTACTCCTCAATAAAAAGGATGGACTAATAATGTAAGCAACAACATGGATGAATCTCAAAATCATTATTTTGATTCACACCCATTAGAATGGCCATAATAAAAAAGACTGTAACAAATATTAGCAAGGATATGGAGAAACTGAAACCATTAGATTGCTGGTGGGAATGTAAAACAGTGCAGGCATTTTGGAAACTATTTTGGCAATTTCTTAAAAAGTTAAACATAGATTTACCATATGACTCAGCAGTTTCTCTCTGAGTTTTCTACCCAAGATAAATGAAAACATATATGCACATAAAGACTTACATGTGAATGTTCATAGCAACATTATTCACAATAGCTAAAAAAATGTAGGCAACCTAATGCAACCCAATGCCCATCAACTGATAAACAAATGTGGTATATCCATACAACAGAATATTATTCATTCATAAAAAGGGACGAAATACTGACATATTCTACAACATGGATGAACCTCAGAAACATTATGCTCAATGAAAGAAGCCAGACACAAAAGATCACATATTGGGAGCAGATATGGCTCAAATGGTTGAGCACCTGCTTCCCACATTGGAGGTCCTGGGTTCAGTTCTGGTGCTTCTAAAACAAGCAAAAACAACAAAAAACAAAAAAGCAATAAGCAAACAAACACAAATCCAACTCAAGGGAGCCGATGTGATTCAGTGGTTGAGTGCCAGCTCCCCATGTACGAGATCCTGGGTGTTAATCCCCAGCCAGGTACCTCCAAAACAACAACAACAACAACAACAACAAATGACAAATTGTATGGTTCAATTTATATGAAATATCCAGAAAGGCAGACATATGGAGACAGAAATAGATTCATGGTTACTGAGGTTGGGAGTGGGAACCTGAGCTTAAGGGATCTTTTTAGGGCTATGGAAATATTCTAAAACCAGATTATAAAGATGATTGCACAGTTTGGAAAACTTACCAAAAGTTGTTAAATTGTACATTTAAAATGGGTGAACTTAATGATATGTAAATTATACCCTAATAAGGTAAAAAAGCAACATTATTTTGAGTGAAAGAGCCAGACACAAAAGTACATCAGTGTATCATTCCATTTATATGATGTCCAAGAGCAGGCAAAATTGATCTAATGGTGCTAGCAGTTAGAAAGTGGTTGCCCTGATGTGGGAAGAGGGAATTATTGACTGGAAATAAGCAGGAAACTTTTTTGAAATGATGGAAATGTTCAATATCTACATCAACATCAACATCTAAACCTGCACCTCTACCTACTCCTTCACCTACACCTATGTCTACAGCTTTATCTTGTTTTGGTGGTAGTTACCCAAAGGGATACAATTGTCAAAACTTTCATAGTGAACACTTAAGATCTGTGCATTTATTGCATTCAAATTATGTTTTGATTAAAATCATAACAATAATTCCTTAATATCATCAAATATCTATTTATTTATAATTTATTTGTTTGAATTTGTATCCAAACAAATTCTACATATAGCCCTTGAATGGTATATCCCCCAAGTCTCTCTTTTCCCCCCTCAAGAAAAATAACAGGGAAGCGGATGTGGCTCAAGTGATTGGGCTCCCATCTACCATATAGGAGGTCCAGATTCCATTCCTGGGGCCTCCTGGTGAAGGCAAGCTGGCCCACATGGTGAGCTGGCCCGAGCGGAGAGCTGGCCCCTGCAGGAGTGCTGGCTCGCTCAGAGAGCTGGCGCAGCAAGATGATGCAACAAAAAGAGACATAGAAAAGAGACAATAAGAGATGCAGTAGACCAGGGAGCTGAGATGGCAAAAGAGATTGAGCACCTCTCTCCACTCCGCAAGGTCCCAGGATCAGTTCCCGGTGCCGCCTAAAGAGAAGACAAGCAGACACAGAAGAACACACAGAGAGCAGACAGTGAGTGCAAAACAATGGGGAGGGGGGATAAATAAATAAAAATAAATCTTAAAAAAAAAAAGAAAAATAAAGTTAACTTCTTGGCAGTATGTATTTTGCACATGCATTTAGCTTATCTATGTTTTCAGTACTTTATTGAGAAATGATTCACATAAAATGCAACATTGTCAGTGTACAGTTCAATGACCTTTTAAATATACACATGTATTTTTAATTAGAAAAGTAATTTAACCACATTGTAAAACATGAAAGTGAGAGAAAAAAATTAAAACATGATCACAATCACCATTTTAGTGTATGTCTTTTTATCTTTTTTTTAAGCTGCTTCTTTAGCAAGATATATATAAAGTACAGTATCTATTATTATTCCACAGAGAGGCATATATTGCTGAGGAAATGGTCAAATTTGAAGCTAAAAATTTTAGTAATGCAATCATCTTGAATTTTGAAGCCCCTAAGCATACTATCTGCTGTTCTTCTATCATGTCTACATCCAAGTGACCCATATCTAAACAATAAGAAAAGGGTACACGTAGGCATCAGTGTGATTTATTTCTCTAGGGTATACCCAGACCTGCTCAAATTCTCCTGAGAATTGCAAAACGTCTTTGTTTTGGATTCAGGGGAGAAAAAATGCTATCTTATTCTATCCACAGACCCATGCTCACTTTCCAGGATGGTTTTTCATTTGACAGAGGGTTGCACTGGTCTTTCCTTTGATGTTTTCAAGTTCTAAACTAAGTATGTTTTCTTGAAAAAGAAATTAAGTCCCAGCATATGTTTTGATCTAAACTTATTGTAAATTAATTATTGAAATTCCATAGGTGGGCTTTTTAAAAAGATTTATTATTTATTTATTTATTTATTTCTCCCCACCCCCTCGTTGTTTTTGTATTTGCTGTGTCTGTTTTGTTGTGTGCGGGTCTTCCCTTTTTTTAGGAGCACCGGAATCGAACCCAGGACATCCCATGTAGTAGGTGAAAGCTCAGTTGCCTGAGCCACATCTGCTTCCCTAGGCTTTTTGAAAACAGTTTTTATGTAGCACTTGAGGCATTGAGTTTTCTATGGTCCAGTGAAAATCCATGTAAATGCCAGTTTTTGTTGAGGAAGAATAAACTATGATAAATGATGGGAACCTTGGGGTTTGGCTTTTATTTTTACAAATAATTTTTTTTCCCCTGGTTTGCAATAGGACATGACATTTCTATGTGTGTGCTCTTTTGGGGGGTAGGGATTGCTATTCCATCTCCTGGGATGTAATGAGATGCAATTGATCTGTCAGCAAAAACTGCCTTTGGAGGCTGCGGATATAGTAAAATCAAATCAAAGCAAACCATATTATCCTAAAGTGATTTTTTAATAAAAAATGTCTATCCCACTTTTTAAACTGCTTTGAAAATAATACCAAAGGGATGAAAACACAATCAAGGACACCTAATAGTCTTAAGAGTTTATGAGAGGGGAGTGGATGTGGCTCAAGTGGTTGAGCATCTGCTTCCCACATGGGAGGTCCTAGGTTCAGTTCCTGATGCCTCCTAAAAACAAGCAACAAACAAACAAATGAAAACAAAACAAAACAAAAAAAAACTCAGGGGAGCGATGTGGCTCAGTGGTTAAGCACCAGCTTCCCACATGCGAGGTCCCAGGTTCAAGCCCCAGCTCTGGTACTTCAAAAAAAAAAAAGTTTATGAGAGGGAGTTGGTGTAGCTCAACAGTTGAATGCTTGCTTCCCATGCATGAGGTTCTGTCTTCAATCCCTAGTACCTCCAAAAAAATCCAATTAGATAATAGACAAAAGACATGAACAGACATTTAACCAAAGAGGACATACAGATAGCAAATAATTATATGGAAAGATGTTCAATATCATTAGCCATTAGGGAAATGCAAATTAAAACCACAAGATTTCACTACAGACCTATCAGAATGGCTAAAATAAAAGATAGTGATACCACCAAATGCTGGCAAGGATACAAATTGGATCACTCATTACATTGGGAATGTAAAATGGTACAGCCACTCTGGAAGGTAGTTTGTCAGTGTCTTATAACACTAAAACAAGCACTTACCATACAACTCAGTAACAGCACTCTTGGGCATTTATCTCAGAGAGGTGAAGACTTATGTCAACACATCAACACAAAAACTTGGTCAAGAATGTTCACAGCAGCTTTATAGTCCCAAAGTGGAAACCACCCAAATGTTCTTCAATAGGTAAGTTTAAATGAAGTACTACACAGCAATAAAAAGGAATGGATTATTCATACACTCAACAATTTGGACAGATCTCAAGGGAATTATGTTGAGTGAAAAAAAAAGCCAGTCTCAGAAGTATGATTCCTTTTAAGTAACATTCTTGAAATAATGGAAGTATGGAGATGAAGAACAGATTTGTGGTTGCCACTGATGTGGAGAGGGTGCTAAGTGTGGCTATAAAAGGGTAACATGAGGGAGCCTTGTGGTGATGGAACTGTTGTGTCTCTTTGTTGTGGTTGAATCTACATGTCTGATGAAATTGCATAGAACTATACACACACACACACACACACACACACAAATGAATGCACATAAGACTGGTGAAATCTAAATAAGCTCTACAGATTATACCAATGTCAACTTCCCAGTTTTGATTCTGTGCTATAGTTATGAAATTCATAACCATTGGGAAAAACTAAGCAAAGGGTACATGGGACCTCTCTGTAATTTTTTTTGCAACTCCCAGTGAATATATAATTATTAAAAAAAAAAGTTAAAAACATTTTCATGAGAGCTTGGGTTATGCAAATATTAAGAAGTCTGGACTGATAGAAAAGGTCATTCTAGTAATTAATTCCATTTCCTCCTCCTACCTTTCAGAAGAATTGGTGGGTCTAGATGTGAAAGGTTCATGGAAGAAAACAATTTCTCCTCTTTATTATGTCTGTTCCTCCTATTCTACACATTGCCACTCATCATGAAATACAAAAAAATGGCATAAAACTTGAGAAGTTTTCAAAACCTCTTCTTCTATTTGAAGACTTCTCTTCCTTCTTCCTTTGCTTATCATACCAACATACTAAAATTTATTGTATTTATTCTGTGGCAATCACTATTGCAAAAATTAGGCACTCAACTTAAATGAAAGAAAAATGGAAAATTTTGGTATACACTCTGTATTAGTCAGCCAAAGGGGTACTGATGCAAAATACCAAAAATCTTTTGGCTTTCATAAAGGGTATTTATTTGGGGTAGAAGCTTACAGTTACCAGGCCATAAAGCATACGTTACTTCCCTCATCAAAGTCTATTGTCACGTGTTGGGGCAAAATGACTGCCAAAATCTGTGAGGTTTGGGCTTCCTGGGTTCCTCTTTTTCTGAGGCTTGTCTCTCTCTGGGCTTAAACTGCTCTGCTATCTTCACAAGGCCAGATGTCTCTCTCCCTGGGGCTTGATTCTCTTTGGGCTCAGCTGCTCTGCATTCTCCCATGTGTTTACTTCCCGGGCTCCAGCTCAAAAACTCCAGCATCAAAACTCCAATTTCCCTTCTCTGCGGTGCGG
Source organism: Cabassous unicinctus (assembly GCA_029593785.1). Taxonomy (NCBI): domain Eukaryota; kingdom Metazoa; phylum Chordata; class Mammalia; order Cingulata; family Chlamyphoridae; genus Cabassous; species Cabassous unicinctus. Next base: position 9,512 of record JAQZBX010040963.1, on the reverse strand, counting down.
TTTCTCTGTGAGTCCTTGGGAGGCACCAAGGGGGTGGGGATGCCACGTCCTACTGACGTAGCCTTATCAAAGCCTTAATCATTATTTAATCAAGTAAAAGTGAAATCTCTGAATCTAATATGCCATGAGGGACAGACCAGTTTACAAACATAATCTAATATCTATTTTTGAAATTCATAAACAATATCAAACTGCCACACACTCCAAAGGATGGATATAGCTTTAGGCATGGCTGAACATTGGCATGTATAGCAATCTCTCTTTCCCTCTCTTTCTCTCTCTCTCCCTCTCTCATTTCTTGCTCTATCTCTATCCGAATCACTACTTGGTTTCATTCAAAGACAGTCTATCTCCATATAACCCACATTATCCTTACATGCCAGATTCACAGAGAAAGATCCTTCTCTGTAGTCCCTGTACAAGTCTAGGGAGTGATCATCCCTAAATTGTGCAGGAATACCGCAGAAAGAGGAAAGGTTGGTTTTTCAAATGTTGTGCAGGCAAAAAAGCCTACACCCCATTTTATAAATTAAAGGAAAACAAACCTGGAAGTCTGCAAAGGTTTAATCACTATCCCCAGGTCTTCCAGCAAATAGTTGGTGGAGCCATGATTCAAAGCTAGGTTGTCTAGCTTCATTGCTGCAGTTCTCAATCATGAGGCCATACTGTCCCCAGTAATTCTTGTTCTCCAAATTAGATGATCCCCATTCCTAACAGTATGTCTGTATTTACTTATTTTTCCTACCATATGTCTTATTGACCCTTTTCTGTATCCAGGTTCTCAAATCTCCCAAATTGTCTACAACAGAATAGGACACAGGACCTAGGAAGTATAATGCTTTATACAGTGAAAACTCACCCATAAAGTTTAAGGGCATATTGCTATTTATACAGTAGAGATATGCTTAATTATTGCATCATATTGTGTATAAAACTTTTGTAAATCAGATTTATTTCCTTTATTCACTTACAAACTTTAGTGCCTACTATGGGCCAAGCACAAGTAACAACACAACATGCATGGATAGTGCAGGCAATTTCCACAGGATATTTTTTTCCCCATCAGATCTTTGGCAGAGACATGCTCCTTTATCATTTTACTTGGTCAGTGGGGAGTTTTCTTTTTCCTTCTTTCACTAAGATAATAGAACAATGTGAAAGAAAATGTACATTTTTTAAAATGATAAATTAAAAAGCCTGACTGAGATTTTTCATTCTAGTAAAGGGAGACAGATGATAAACCAGCAAATAAATGTGTGTGTGTATATACATACATATATATATATATATATATATATATACACATACATACATATACATATTATCTGGAGACAGATGATAAACCAGCAAATAAATGTGTGTGTGTGTATACATACATATATATATATATATACATACATACATATATATATGTGTATACATACATATATGTATATATACATATATTATATGTATATATAAATGCATAGTATGGCATATCAGATGGTAATAAATGCTAAGGAGAAAATATATATCAGCGTAAAGGAGGTGGGAAAGTGCACAGAGGAAGGAAGGGACTATTTGCAATCAAATGATCAAGGGAGGACAATGTCGTTAATAAAGTAACATATCTGCCTGGAATGATTTTCCCAACATAGAATTAACTCAATATTCCTAAAGATCTTTATTAAAAGGTAGACTAATAATGATGTGGTGGCATGGAAAAGGGATTGGAGGCACTTCCTTGATATACTTTTTAAGGAAATAAAAATACAGTAGGATAGAAAGGTGAGATGAAAGATGTTCAAGGCAATTTTAATTAATCAACTAGAATTGCTACAAACCAATTGTCAGCAGTTGAACCAATAGACATTTAACATATAGATACTTCTATTTCATCAATTAGGGATTGTTTCATCACTAAATACTATATATTTATAATACCTATGTTTTCTATGTTCTAAATACCCTAAAGAGAAAGAAGCAGGGAAATGGTTTTATTCTGTTAGACTAAAAGCTACTCTGAAGTAGGACCCAAATTCTTTTTGGTGCTTCTGTGGGTAAGTGATAGCTGTTCTTTGATATTTTACTTAATGTGTGTGGTTGCCAGAGGGACCAATTTAGTTTTTAAATCCATTCCTTATTTTGTGGTTTTTTATTTACCACTTTTTCCCTAAGCTTCCTTTTCCTGCCTTGATTGCCTTTAAAAAGTTTTCTTTAATCTTCCTCACTCCCATATTTGTTTGGAAATTATACCTATTACCATTATTCAATGTTTCATCTTAAATTTTTAACCTGCTTCCAGGACTTTATTATTATTTCCATAACTACATATATTTTTCATTCTACTTGGTATTTTTGTAAATCTCTTTCCTTTTCCATGGTGCCTCACTCTTTTCTGTGGGGTGCTATTCTTCCTTTAATCTCTTTATCATTTTAAACATAGTCGTTGTATATTTCCTGTCATATCATTCCTTTATCTCAAGTCCTTGATGTGGTTAATCCCATTTCTTATATCTGCTAACTTTTCCTCTCTGTAGTTTCTTTGTAGGGTATGGAATTTTGATCACAAGGTTATCTTCTGTGGAAGTTTGTTTTTCCTTCCTAATGAGTCCATGAGCCATAAGTTGTAAAAGTGTTGTAAAAGTCTTGCTTACACGCTGGCTTTCATTTTCTTCTATCAGTTACTCCTGGGGTTTCACTGTTCCAGGTTGAATCTTTATATTTAATTCTTAGCTTGGGGATTGCCACATGATAAAGGCAATAAGAAAACTGAACTCCACATGTATGGATGGTGCAGGCGGTTTCCAACAGGATATTTTTTTCCCCATCAGATCTTTGGCAGATCTTTGTCATCTTACTCCGCCAGCAGGAAGTTTTCTTTCACTAAGTGAGTAGTTCTTCCAGAGCCCTGCAGGGCTTTATGCAAAGATATTAGATTGAGTTCCTTGTTTAACCAGGTCCTTAGTGTCCATGTCCTGTCTGTTATTCCCCCTTTCCCCCTTCCCCAGAGCCAATTGCTGTGGCTTTCGAGTCTCTCTTCATTTCTGGTACCTGGTGATTTTTCCACCTACTTTCTTACTGGACATTTTTGTCAATGATACTTGCTTCTGGCTTCCTAGGCTGCCTTAGGGTAACAGGACTGTATACAAAGTTACACATTCCTAAACAAAGTAATTGGTTTGTGAAGGCTGGACAGTCAATGAAAATACTTCATTGTGCTTCTCCTGACCTGATTCAGAAACTTTAGAAATTACAAATTCTCTTTGAGGGGAGGCAGATGTAACTCAAGTGATTGAGCTCCCACCTCCTACATGGGAGGTCCAGGGTTCGTTCCTGGTGCCTCCCGGAGAAAACAGCAAGACAGCGAGCTGGCATGCAGCGCGTGGTGAGCTGACACGACAAGATGACGCAACAAAGAGACACAAAGAGGAAAGAAAATGAGAAACACAACAAACCAGGGAGCTGAGGTGGCTCAAGCAATTGAGCTCCTCTCTCCCACATGGCATGTCCTAGGTTTGGTTCCTGGTGCCTCCTAAAGAGAAGACGAGCAGACACAGAGAGAGCACACTACAAAGGGACAGAGAGAAAAGACAGCAAGTAGTAAGTTCCATGAAGAATATGAACAGTGTCATGAAAGAGAAAACTAGGGGTGACCGTCTTAGAAACCTATTCAGTTAAGGCAATGATTGCCTTAACTTTATTTTTTCAGTTTTCTGAGTAGTAAAATAGATTATTTTATCTTTCTGTTTTTTCCCTTTAAGCTGTTTAAAAACTCTTAGATTAGGGTTGAAACCCAGTAAAATTGAAAGTGGCTTACATCTGAAGTCACATTAATGACCAGTGATTAATTTTCTTTTTAGAAAAAGGGGTTTGATTACAGAGGGAGAGAATAAACTACTCAAAATTGGCTAATTTTATTCTTCTAGGAAATTTCTTTTATTTCTTAAAATAATATCAACTAGTATTTAATCTAAAGTTATTTGAGACACTAAAGATAAAATGAATAGCAAATGACAAAAAAATGAATAGTGGTTACCAATTTTATGACACTAACTGAAATGTGACTAATTTTTATATATTTTTATATTCAGAAGCTCATTCCAGTTCTTACATTTTAGCTTCTTATTTTTTAAAGAACAAATTATGCCAAAATTTTTCTTTATTTCTTTCAATTACCTTTGACCAAATACAATAAAAATTTTTATATAAACATGTCTATTTAAGGAATGTATGTATTTTTCATAAATACCAGATGAATTTAAAAAATATAATAATGTTTTGATTTCATTTTTTAAATTGAATGAAAACCTGTCTGGCTAAATAATGGTTATACAACTTAGTGTGTGGAAATAATAAAAATAACTCTGTCCTTGTATTTTTATAGCTATCAATTAATTTTAGGTTCTGTTTTTATAAAACTCATAAGTCTGGAAGTATCTGTTTTTCTGCCAGCTTTGCCCCTGATGTGATTCATAAATATGCCAGGAAAATCTAATAAAACTTTCATTAGGATGTATTAATATTTTAATTTCAATTTAAGGAACAGAGAAAAAATTCTGCCTTCAACAGATTGGAATTTTTTTAACATCATATTTCAAAGTAGCTATAACATTGTTGCTTTTCTATAATGGCTTTACTCTCAGAACATCTATCGTGTGAAAAGATGGTCTTTTGAACACTGATGTACTTCAAAGAGGTATTAACTCTGCTTTTATAAAAAAATTATCTTATTACTTTTCTCCAAAGGAATTTATCACTGGAGGCCCTCTGAGATAAACCCATTCTGCTTTCTAACTTGTTCAACCTTCCCTGTCTTGTGTTTAAAGAATTCACCAACAGAATCCCCATCCACAAAGTGCCTCTTGACCTCAAGAGACTGAAGAGATAAAACCTGTCTCCTTCCACAAAATTCATTAGCAAGATTGGCTCTTGAACTTTCATATACATCGTGTGTGTGTGTGTGTGTGTGTGTGTGTTGTTTTTATTTTTCATACAAATCTTTTATTCCCATAAGCTTCCCAGTCTGTGTCACCATCACCATATGCATTGGATGAACCCAAAACAACCTCAGGGGGAAGGACTTTTAATAACTTTGCTTATTATTCCTGTAAACTGTTTAAAATTAATTTTATCAAGTAATTAGAGAAAACAAGAAAATGCTTCCCTCTCCTGGTAAGATTGTTGTATTTCTTACAATTAGGTAAGCTGCTGTATCTTCATCAGGACAAAGCTAATTATCCATGACAGGAAATTTTAAGAAAAGTAGATTATTTGGTTTGTAGGTTTCCATTTCTTGTAGTCATTGTACAATTGAAGGAAACCCCACAGGGGTCCCTCTGGGTTCTTTCCTGGAGCAGATGAATTGGAGTCCACACTGGGATGGTCATGAGAAAAAGAAGGTTTATTAATGCAGGCAGAAGGACAAGAGATGGGGGTGTCTCAAATCTGCCTTCCCTAAACAAGGGGGAGCAGGGATTTTTATGGATTCAAACAGGGGAGGGGAGGGTGGAGTGGTTACCATCACAATGGTAAGTATACACAAGGGTGAGCCGAGTTTTGAAATAATCGTAAACAAGGGTAAAGTCAGTCTATGGCAGGGGTTCTTAACCTTTTTTGTTCCATGGACCCCTTTGACAGTCAGGTGAAAACCACGGACACCTTACTAAGTCCACACTATACTGTGTATTATTTAATAAATATATCACACCTGCACCAACACGTCCCCACAAGAATAATGCTTTTTTGAATTTCAATTCAAGCTCATGGACCCCTTGTTAAGAACCTCTGGTCTAGGGAGTTTAAACAATTTCAGTTATTAACTTTTGGCTATTTTTAATAAACTGGAAAACTAAGAAAGACGTCTGTATAGTGTTTTAATAATCATTATCATTTCTTAATCTTAACTCTGTTACAGTTTCAGGCTTCATTTTTGCTTCAAAACAAACTGGGCGTTCTGCTTATCAACTAAGCAACTAAAACTATTTTAACATTAAGTAATGGAGGACAGGACTGCCTCAATAAAGAAACCAAGGTGGGGCTGGATTTAAATCACTGTGGTTCAATTTTGTTGTCTGTTAGAAATTTCCCCTGGGGTGATTTCTCAGCACAGTGTTCCAAAAGTTCTTCAGAGTCAAAGAGATTTTCCTGGAAGGAGAGAGATTGATATCTATGTAATTTGAAGAGATAGATGGGGAAAGGAATAATCAGGATTATTGGAGTCACTTTAAGGTTTAGGCAACATTGGTGTTCAAAGAGAAGGCAAACTCAGCTATAAATGAGAATTTCATCTACATGTCAAAGGCGTTTCTGGAGAGAGCTGAAGGGCATCCTTGTCATTAAATAACAAGTACCTATTCTCTGAATCCTGTAGGCCCCATTCATCTGGCCAGTTTCCCTACAATCACCGAGAATGGCCCTCTCCCCTCATGCCTGAGCTCTGAAGCTCCACAATTTGCTTCCATCCTAAAATCTCTTTACCAGAGATCATAGCCTACACTGGGTCTTCAGAGTAGTTTGCTTTCAACTTCTATAACCTCAGTAGAACCTTCACTTTTTAGTATTAGGCATCCTTAAGCAAAAACTTTTCTGTACATCTCAAACTTGCAATTAGGCTGGTAATTCTAATTGGCTCATCCTGCATGAGCAAAAGCAGTAAAAAGCAGGAAATTAGGAAGCTTTATGAAAGGGTACAGGTGGCCTTAGAGAAAATGAAACAGGACAGCATTTTGAATGCCTACAAATCTTAAGACCAACACTGGGTTTAATAAATGTTCATTGAATGAATGAATGAGCAACCTATAAAGCATTTAGACATAACAGAGTATCATTTCTATTTTTAAGATAATAATGTTGTTTATATTTCACAGTCACACAAAAGTGTAAAGACCATTATTCTTCATCTGGATTTTATAAGGTATTTTCTGCCCTGAAATAATTAAAGCTAGTACTGTAGCATGGTCATTGAGGCAGACATGTCTTAGTGAATGCCTTAACCAGGTGGGAGAGGAGGATTTCATAGTTACTAAGAACATCCAGTTAGTAAATATCAAAATGTGGATACTTCATGCCTCAAACAGACGAACTTTGCCTGTGCTAAATTGCAAAGACTACCACCATCCAACCCAACATGTCATCATCATCTCTGGCTTGGACTTTTTTTTTTTTTGAAGGGTGATATAGTTCACGAAATTCACCCTTTTAAAGTGTGCAATACAGTGGTTTTAAGTATATTTACAAGGTTGTGCAACCATCACCAATATTTAATTCCTGAACATTTTCATCACCCCCCAAAAAATAACCTTGTGCCTATTAGCAGTCACTCCCCATTCCTCCTACCCTCAGCCCCACTAACTTACTTTCTGTCTCTATAGATCTGCCGATTCTGGATGTTACATATAAATGGGGTCATACAAAATGTAACCTTTTGTGTCTTTCTTCTTTCACTTAGCATAATATTTTCAAGGTTCATCCATGTTGTAGCATGTATGAGAACTTCATTGCTTTTTATGGCTCTGGCCTGGACTTTTGCAATGTCCTCCAAGCTGGTCTCCTACTTCCACTGGAGTCTCCCACAGTTTCCCCTGAAGGCAGCGTGACCTTGTTCAAATATCAATCAGATCATCTTACTCTCCTACTTAACACCCTCTAAAGACCTCCCATTTTACTTAGAGAAAAACGTGAACTCCTTGCCATGACCTCCAAGGGCCTTCAATGACTATCTCTCTTGACCTCAGCTCCCAACCCTCCACTTTTTCACTCTGTGCCAATTACACTGGACTTTCTTCCGCTCCTTGAACCTTTCAGGCTTATTTCTGCCTCAGGGTCTTTGCACTTCATGGTCCCCTGCCTAGGACTCTTTTCCTACAGGTCTTTCCATGGCTGGTTTCTTCTCATCTTTCAGGATTCACATACTACCTCCTCAGACAGAGGCCTTCCTGGATAATCCTGTGCCAAGTATCTTTCCCCCAGCACCCAGTCACCTTCTATTATTTCATTGCCCTATTTTATTTGTTTATAGCACTTATCACTATCTGAAATTAATTTTTAAAAATGTTTTGCTTGTTTATTGTCTGCCTGAAAATCTGTCAACTGTAGGACAGAGACCTTAACTGATTCCGTTATTACTGTATCCCAAACTTCTAGAAATGAGCCTATTAATATTCATTTCATATTGGAAGGAATGAATGACTATCTTGCCTAGAGCCCCAAGTCTTCCAGATCATGCTTCTAATCTCAGTTCCTGAAGCTGAGTCTCTTTACCTATTATAAGACTTTCTTATTGCTAACTACTGCCTGACTGGATTTCCATTAATTGCTGACTTTCCCAATCTCCTGACACCCCATCAGTTTCACTTTCCTTCATGAAGATTTTTCTGGACATTACTACAGGATAGCAGATCTTGCTCATCTTCAGGTCCATGACCTAATTGAGTCTTAATTCTTTTTTTTTTTTTTCTTTTTCTTTTTTCTTTTTTAGGAGGCACTAGAAACCAAACCTGGGACCTCCCATGTGGGAGGTGAGTGCTCAACTGCTTGAGCCACATCTGCTCCTTCATTCTTATACATTGCAAACAGAAAGCAAAATCCAGTTGCTAATTTGTGGTCAACAATGCCAGAGACAAGTGAGAAGAATCATAGTTGTACCAAGAATCAAACTTTCCATCTGGAACAGAGTAAGAGGAAATGTTTCAGATGCTGCACTACACCTATATACTGATGAACAAGGTAGAGCTCAATTTAAATGAACATGAACTTTTAGGGACAGACTGGAATTTTTATACCTAAATTGACAAAGCTCCACTGCTGAGATCTGGGTCTAGCTTCTTTGAAATGTCTGTGGAATATGCTTCCATTTAGTCATTGGTAGAATCTTCAACCTTTGTTCCTAGGGAAACAAAATGCCTCTCTCATCCCCACTCCACCATCATCCATCTTCTGTTATTATCCAGATCAAATAATGACATGATCATTAGTCTGCAAGTCTTTTCTTACATGTGTCTTTGAAAATAACAACTCCCATAAAGAGAGTGGAGGAGAAGCCATAAATATGGAGAAATATTTGCCATATGGTTCATAACAAAGGTTCTAGAATGCATAAAGTGTTCCTATAATTAGTAAGAAGAAAACTAAAAACCCAGTGGGGAGGGGGATGGGCAAAAAAGATCAACCAACAATTCACGGAAGAGGAAGCAATAATGGAGAATACACTAGTGAAAAGTACTCCACCTTATTGTAAATTGAGAATTGCAAATTACATCCACAATGAAAAACCACACTCATCAGGCGGGCAAACTTTTTTGCAAGGATGTACAGCAATGGAAACTTCATTCACTGCTGGTTGTAATGTAAACTGGTACAACACTTCAGAAAACAATTTAAAGTAGAGTTTAACTAGATCATCCCCTATGACCTAATAACTCTAATCCTAACTATATGCCCTAGAAAACCCTTGCACATGTGCACCATTTCAGAACACCCTGGTTCATGTAGAAAAAGCTTGTAATGCATGAGGGTTTTGTTTGTTTGTTTGT
>JAQZBX010040962.1:0-22507 GCA_029593785.1 Cabassous unicinctus | reverse complement strand
CAGACACTGGTTCAAAAGACAATAAATCATCTTTTGGAGTGGACGGCTTAATGACCACTGGAAAAGTTCCATAAACTCCCTTTCTCTTTTTTTTCTTTTTATTAAACATGAGTTTATATTTTTGCCTCTTTATTAATTTTTTCATATATATTTACATTAAAATCATCCTTAGCTTGTTCTGCTATAGTTTTAGCAATAGCAGTATTCATTTTAATATCTTCATTGTCATTTGACTGTAATGGTTCAAGAGCAACAGAAATAAGACTACTCAAAGACCATACTTGAAGAGGAACTGTTTCCCCTTTTTGATAAGCTTGCTGCAATGATTTCATTGCTAGTTTCCATTGTTTCAAATTTAACACATTCTGCCCTTGCGACTGAAACCAATATCAATGTTTTTGTACAAGAGAAAAGAGTTCTAGTGACTTGTGGGTCATGACAAATACTCCTGTACTCTTTAACAGGGTCTTTAAAACTTCAGAATAGTCCTCTAATTGAGTCGACTGATTTCCCATTACCCTGACTATCAAGATTATTTGACTCACCACATAAGATTCAAGGACCGTCTGACCCAGCAACAACAGTCCTAAGTTCCACGGCACTGATCCAGAGAAAATGACGATGAGAAAAGACTAGTCATGCCCCACGTTGGGTGCCATCTGTTGTAATTCAGCATGGAGTTTGATGATGCCGGGAATGATCCAAAGAAAGATTGGGATTAGTGGACCTCACTCCATGAGGAATGCAGGCAAGTTTATTTAGGCTGAAGCTGCTTTTTATACTACAAAGCTGATAACAAAATTAGGGCGTCCTTCACTAGTTCCTCTGCTTGGCATGTAGGAGAGCTGCCGGTTCCTGTATTTCTAGATAGCTTTTCTTAGGAATTTATACAATAACTTAGTGGTGGGTTCATTCCACTCTGCTTCCTCCTACTGACGTCTGCAATGTGCAGAGTCCTTGGAGACATTTACTAATGTTTCTTTGCCAGCAAGCATGCTTTTTGAATGCTTAACCATTTATGCTCTGACTCTCAGCATCTTCTCCAACAGTTTTTGACACCATTGTGAAATTAAAAGGTATAATGAGTTTGGCAGGTTGTTCCAAGTTACACTGGATATAGTTATAAAATAAAGAGATGAGCTTAAGCCTTCAAATTTTCAACTTAAGTGCCACATGAAGGAAGGGAACATTTCTATGTGTAACCTGAAATAAAATCTCATTTTATAGAGCCACAAACTTGAGATTTCTGAAAACCAGACCTAGAGTCTCATTGTGAGAATGGCTGAATTATAAGGTAAACTAAATTCTCAACCTTCCAGGGTGTCTGAAGTTCTAGTGAGAGAATTTATGTAAAAGAAATGTGATCCTGAAAATTGGAATGGTAACATATGGACTGCTAATGATATTGGTGGTATCATTGAAACCCTAGATTCAGCTGAGTGTTTTCTAGATAAAACTGTAATTCCGTGCTGGGAATAATCAGCCGTTCAACCTCCACCTGAAGAGTTTAACCCTATTGTGACTGATCAACCTGTAACCATCTCCCTTGAGGAAATAGCCATCTCTATTCTGTCTGAAGAGATTAATCCTGTTATACCAGGTGAAACTGCAATAAAATTCCCAGTGGTGGTTGGCTTGCAAGACAATATTAATACTTCTCATGCTCCACCCCTACTGACCCTCTTTTCTTCTAGACCTATATGTAGGCTGAAGTCTCAACAGGCCCCAAATGGTGAGGTACAAAGTATGACCTATGAGGAGATCCTCTATACTCCAAAAGAACAGCATGATTTTCCCAATTTATATTGACAGTAAATGGTGGAAGGAATATAAAGTTGGATTAGGTTGAATTTATTGCTATGGACCTACAAAACAGAGATTCTGGATTCAGCATTGTAACTCTGGGGGTTAGAAAGGACTCAAACAACAAAAGATAGCTTACATTGCCTAAGGTTGAAATGCCAGAACAGCCCTTGATCTGTATAAGCAGAAGAGTTCTAGGTCAAATGAGCAAGTCTAACTTAAATTTAAATGGAAAGTCATAGTCCCTTAATCTCTCATATTTGAAACAGTTTAAAGATCCAGAGACCTTTGAATGAATAGAAGGTCAGGTCCCCTTGGAGAAAGACCCATTTACACTACCAAAATTTATACTGTTAATCTTCCTCCCTGCCTTCCCCAAAGAGCCTTACAGCCTTTATTATGTTAACTGTGCATGGGGTGGGGGAGGGAAGAAAATGTTCAGATATATTGTGGATTCTTAGTCACTAGCTCAGAAGTGGTGTTAATTACAGAAGACCCACAATGTCTCTTTGGTCTACCAGTCACAGTAAGGGATTCTAGAGGTCAGGAGATCAATGGAGTTTAGCTGAAGGCCATCTCACACTGCATCCTGTAGGCCCATGGAAACATTCTTTGATTATTTCCCTAGTTCCAGAATGCATAATTGGAGAAGACATACTCAGGAAATGGCAGAATCTCCACATTGTTTCCCTGGCTTGTGGAATGAGGGCTATTATGGTAGGAAACACAGAGTAGAAGTAACTAGAGCTGCCCCTACCTAACAAAATAGTAAATCAAAAGCAATACCATATTCCTTGAGGGACTACAGAAATTAGTACCATGATTAAGGACTTGAAGGTTGCTGGAGTGTTGAATTCTACCATATCCCCAAAAATGAAACACTAGCTAAAGAATAATTCCTGAAGCAATTTGATATATATATATATATACACACACATATATATATATCTTTTCATGTATCTAAATCAATAAAAATGTCCTTATTAATAATGAATCCAACATATTAAAAGGATAATTTTTCCCTTGAAGTAGGAACTACAGGGCTGAAAAATTATTTTTTAATGGAAACCCAAAAGAATGAACTCTTCCAGACATTTACAACATGACCATTAGAAGTTGTTTATTTTTCAGTACTATCTCATCTCTGCATGAATCACATAGTAGTCATCAAAGGAATGCGTTAGACCATCATATTTGAATATTGTTAGAGAAGAATGGTGCTCACTGGGACATGGAGACTGATGATTGCAGGCAGAAAGAATATTGGGAAGATTTCCCAGCAAAGTGGGTCTGAAGAAGAGACTTCAGCCCTGCCCCACCGCCCCCCCCCCAGCATGGTGGGAGTCTGAAGAGATACTCCCACCAGGGGGGAGTGGGATAGGAAGTCTTGGAATGTGGGAGGTGTTGATGGTGCTTGGGGCCCAGACGGTTGATGGCCTTTATCTGCTCCATTTTGCTTATTCTTGGGAGCTGACGGGCTTTGATGGCTTGCTCAGTTGGTTAGGTGGGTTATGGCTGGAGGCTGCCTTTCTTCAATTTTTGTCACAGGGTTATTGGTTCATGGTCTAATGACCTGTTAATCATTGCAAACCTAGTAAGGGTTTGATTATATATATGATGAAGAACTTAAGTAATGGGAACCCTGGACAGAATGGAAGGGTGAGGGGATTCAGGACGTTTGACACAGTCTGGCCCAAAAAAGTTGGTATTGGCATTCAAGTAGCAAGAAGATGCCATTCACATATTCCTGAGTTGTTGATTGTACAATTCAGCATGTGAATCAGATGAGAAGCTATAAGAGACAAGGTAGATAAAGAAGCAGCAGCAATAATATCAGTAGTGGTATTATAATAGGCAATAGATTTGAAGTAAAGTAAAAGAGAAGACTTTAAGATTTTTTTCTACCTGCCCAGTTTTGTTAATATAAAAACTGGTTTCATTTATGATTGCACAGGTACATTCCACAAGCTTGTGATATTCTTACAGTTGGTCATGAGATTAGTACATCCTGTTGGATTAGGGATAAGGGTGGGGGTTTGGGGTCATGTGTTATCAGGGAAGGGGAGACCTGCTGGTGCTGATCAGGGTCACAGGAGATTATTTTGCTAAATGGAACTAACATTCCCAAATCTTTTTGATATGATTGGTTGGGGAGGGAGTGTGGGCATTGATCATCTGGCTGCTTTCTGCTGTTATGGGACATTGTGGGATTCAGCCACTTTTCCCCATTTGTTGTTGAGATATTGTGGCTTCTAATTTGGTGGCTAAGACAGTATTTTTGCAGCAGGCGAAGATCATGTATATAATCATGGGTGACATTTAGGACGGTTGTTTGGATAAACTGAGTTATTAAATGGAAGATGTGTGGACCTGCTGATATGAGGAGAATGAGAGTTACAATTTTGGTTAGGATAGGAATTAACCAAGACATTTAGGGTTGGCTGTGAGGTTATCACCTCCAGGAGTCAGAGAAGAAGGAATAATAAGATTAAATACTCAAGATTGAACATTAATTGTTGACAGTGTAATTACCTAATTTGGTGGGCTTACACACATAGAGGTTTAGCAAGAATAGGAGACTTTAGATTATTAACTGTGGATTCATTACAGTGTTTTTGAGTGATGTTTTAGTTTTTATGGATTTATGATTCCCAACCAGAGGGCTCCATAGGCTTATGGTTAAAATGATTCTATTTCTTCCAGTTTCTATAGTTTGAGGCCTAGGCAACAGCAAATTATTATTGCTTCCCTTTTTAGGGCTGTGGAGAGGCTGGCACTTTAACTTGCAACTTTAGTGCCTTCTTGGTCTTGCTGTTATCATCTATACTGGAGCTATGACTACAGCCCACAGTACCAAATTACAAGAGTGCATTGCAGTGTCTGCAGCACTGAAAGCATTCCTTGCCACTTCTGAGAGCAGGAGGGGACCGATGTTGCAGTCATTGGAGCGAGCTTGAAGGACACTTGTGGGTGATGTTCATGATCTGCTGGCGAGTGACAGACAATAGGAACTGCTGGGCTAGGCTCTACAAGGTCTGGCATCCAAGATACTCACCTTTTCGCTAGAGTCACTGTGCTGTTTTTTGGGTCTCAATGATATGGCTATGGAACTTCTGCCTCAGCAGTTTCAAGAGAAATATTAGAGGAGGGGGCAGGCATCCCAGATGTTCTTCCACAGATCTCTGTTCCCCAGGGAGGGAAGCCCACAAAAGTTCATTTTTCCTGTCTTGTGCTTTGGCTTCTCTCATTTGTGACTAGAGCCTATGGGGTATTTGTTTACAGTGTTGCCTTTGCCACAGACTCCACCCAAAGCCAATATTGGCATTGGCTACATCCAATTTACAGGGTAAGTTAAGTTTCACCATCCCACTTACTCTTTAAACTTGTGTTATTGCCCTTTACCTAAAAAGCACCCTGCTGTGTGTGTGGTGTGTGTGTGTGGGGTCTCATTTCCATGCACAACCTTTGCTGAAAAACACATATAATGGTTTTAATATCTGAACTAAATGAGGGATGAAGGGTTTTCAGGACTCCAACAATATTATAAACTCTATTAATATGAGAAAACATTGTACTTTATCAATTACAGCAGAGGGTACAGTTTTTATCTTACTTAACTAAACAATATTTAAGAATTTGATAGATAGCCAGGACTTTGTAGCTTGTCCCAATTGTTTGCCCATGTCAGGCTCTTAAGGTATGATACCATTGTCTCTGATGCTTCTTTTAATTGTGAAAAAAAAAAAAAAAAGGATTGCTGTTTAACATAATATCATCAATAGGGTTACAGCTACAGGTTTTTCCACACACCTAGAATCTTTTCCACCAGGCCAGGACAGATGGTTGGGCTATGCACACAGCCTTGGGGAAGCACTGCAAAATCCACTGGTGGCCTTCTCCCAGGAAGGTGAATGAAGGCTGATTTGACTTGTCTAAAGAGATACTAAAGAAAGCCTTAGCAAGTTTTAAAACAAAGTGTTAGTGACATAATCAGATATTATTTTTGCAACAAACTTGCAATATTTGGGACTGCTGCAGACAGCAGTGGTGTTACTTTAATTCACAATAGTCTACTGTTATGCTCCACCTCTGGCAGTCCTCAGTGGCCACTCTTTTTGTGTAGCCATAAAGCTGTGTTTTTTTTGCAGAGGGGGTGCAAATCCATTGAACAGGAGCTAAGGCATCTGCCTCTTGATTTCTAGGCAGAGAGGTGGTTTCTGTGATACATACCATTTAAAAAAATAATAATTAAAACCATGATTAATGACATTATACTTTATCTAATACTATGCCAAAACATTTTTAGATTTTCAAGAATTTTATGCACTCCTTATTCATATGAATATTTTACTGATACAACTTTGATTAACAGAGGGTAAGAAAATCTCTTTTAATTTCATAACACTTTTTCCATTTAACTTATAGCAATCACACTTATTAATATAAGTGCTTATTTAATTTTCAGCCATTTGAATAGAGCTCTTTTAAGAAGATGCATTTATCAATTTATAATACCATCCAGAGGTATCAAAATATACACTGAACAAACACAAACACAAAAATAGTTATGACACACCGACAGAAACATAAAGCTCATTAATTGATTGATTGCTATTTTTAGGCTTTTCATTATTTTATATCTTGCTTTTAAAATCTTACTGCTTTTAAGATTTTTTTTCTTCTGGAATCAATGTTGCTTGTAATATGCAAGCTTGTTTTTGGAAACACTTTTAATAGTAATCAGCCACAGTTAGGAATATTTGAGCAAAATAAATTCAGTTAAGCTTTCATTTAGCTGTTTAGAAAGACATGTATTTAATAAATATATTTTGGATCATTGATTTTTTGGAGTGCATTTAGACAGGCTTAGGAGTTAGCTAAAAGCTAACATGTAAGAAGCAAGCAATTATAATTTTGCTAAGTAAGATTATTAGGGACAGCTGGATATTGAAAATTTTGATAAAATGAGAAGGATCGGAGGAATAGGATCTGAGATGATGTTTGATTTGGGAGAGATCACAGAGGGAGAGGGGCACTTGAATGTGCATAATGCTCTCTGCCTGGGCCACTTTCTGGAGAGAGAGGACAGGAGCTGGGGAAGGAGGCTGGAGAGTGGGGAGTTGGTCCTAGAGAGTGGGTGATGGGTGGGGATAAGGGAGTAGGCCCAGGAGAGCTGTGGTGGAATGGAAGGAGGACCTAGCAAGTTCAGGGGGTGCTCACAAGGCATATGGTGGTGGAAGGGGGTTGTGATCAGAGGGATCAGAGTTGGAAGAAGGGTTTTCTGTGTGCAGAGGGGGGAAGGGGTGGGGAGGGGAGGCGAGCACTGCCCCAGTGCCTGTATGAGGAAGTGTGGAGGAGCCTGGACTGCCAGACCAAAGTTGAGATTTTCAAGGTTGTAGGGGGTGTGAGAGCATAGAAGAAGGAAAGTTTCTGAGAGAGTTTTTTGGTGTAAAAGAAGGATCTGATAAGAGGAACAAGATTGGCAAAGGAAGGGATGATTATGAAGGGAAAAAATTGCCTGAAGGTAAGGAATTTCTGATCATTTGCCACTGCTATAGATGAAATTCTCTAAGTCTCAGGGAATTTGGAAATTGAAAGTGCCAGTCTCTGGACATTGACTTTCATTGTCCAATTTATATTGAAGCCACATATAAAATGAGCTTTTTAGGTTTGATGTCTCCTTCTGGATTCAGAGTTTTAAGGTTATGAAGGAGAAAACACAGTGGCATGGTTTTTGGGGACCAAAATTGAATTCCCCATTTTAGGTGGCATGGGTAAGAGTAAGGATCTCTAGAAAGGAAAGAACAGGGGATAATCTGAGTGGGCAGGCATCCCCAAATCCCCCAAGGAAACAAGAGACTGCACTTGAAACAGGATTTCTCCAGAGGCCAAGGTTCTCTTCCCATGAGGATGCAGGCCTCCTCCCCATCGTGGCAGTTGGGGACAATGAGGATCACTGACTAAGCACTAGGATTTTTGATTTTTGGTGGGTTACCCTGAAAAATGGAAAAAGGGGAGAAAGAGAAAGGCAGAATGGAGAGAGAGAGAGAGAGAGAGAGAGCAAGAGAGAGCGAGAGAGAGCGCACAGGATCCCCCAGTGGAGAAATTCTTGACTCACCCAGCTATGACTTGATGTCTGGTGTTGGATGGATGTTTGGATATTGCATGGGTAGATTTCTCACCAATCAATCAGTCTCGACCCCAGCCTGGGTTTTTGGCACCAAATGTTAGAGAAAAACAGTGCTCACTGGGACACAGAGACTGACAATTGTAGGCAGAAAGTATATTGGGAAGCTCTCCTAAGAGAGGGGGTCTGAAGAGAGACTTCAGCCCACCTGTGGAAGGTGGTGAATATGACTTTATACAGTACATCAATAGGTGGGGAAACAGAGTACAGCCTGGGGTCAAATGGCCAGGGGGAAGTTGGCTAGGAGGTCTTGGAATGTGGGAGGGATTATTGGTG
Organism: Cabassous unicinctus; assembly: GCA_029593785.1. Lineage (NCBI taxonomy): Eukaryota > Metazoa > Chordata > Mammalia > Cingulata > Chlamyphoridae > Cabassous > Cabassous unicinctus. Next base: position 14,241 of record JAQZBX010040962.1, on the reverse strand, counting down.
CTTGAGTTCTGAGGGGGTGATGGCCCTTATCTGCTCTACTTTGTTTATTCTTTGGAGGGGATGGGCTGTGATGGCTTGCTCAGTTGGCCAGTTGGGTTATGGCTGGAGGTTGCCTTTCTTCAATTTATGTCATAGGGTATTGATTCATGGTCTTATTTCCTGTTAATCATTGCAAACCTCATAAGGGGGAAACTATACAGAAAGTACTCAAAGATAAATTTGATGAAGCTCTTTTAAAACAATTATGTAACTCTTTGTGTGCTTGTGTGTGTGTGTAATATTATCTCTTTACAAGAACACTGTAAATTCCATGAGAGAAGAGTTTGCTTGTTCATATTTGGGTTCTTCACAGCCTCTATTGAACATATCAAATGTATCAGATACAAAATATGCAAGTATATATTGATCACATTATGGCAAATACATAACAATGTATTTATAGATGCATGAATTTATGCACATGTGCTACGTAATGACAATTTTCATTTTGTTTGTATTTATTTATGAAAGGACAGTGGTAATTCATCAAGTTTAAAGATGCTATCCCACTCTTATTTCAGCTTTTTTAGGTATATGGGCAATCTCAAATATATTTCTATTCAAAACATGTTAGTTTAATAAAAATTTCTATTTCTAGAATTCTTTTCAAAGCATTATCTATGTATACAGTAAACAAGGCCTAATGATTTACAGACATATTCCTTCTCAAATGACATATTTTAATAATTAGGTTGGAAAATAAGTATAAACAGAGTTATACTTTGTATATATGACTTAAATACCTACAGTCAACTGGTTAAGAAGTTCTTACACATCTTATATCAAAAGCAAACCTCATAAAATTGAATGAGCCTTCAGTCTTGACAGTGGAGTGACTGAAGTAAGCTTGTGTGATAGATCTATATGTATGTACATACATATATATACATATATATATATATTTGCATTTTTCTTTTTTTTTTCTTGTCTATTTTACAGAGTTCTGACTTCTGCATACTTCATTTAACAAAATATTTTATGTTAGAACATTTTATACTATAAGGACACACTTTGAAATTTAATATTGCTTAATTATTGGAATAAATTGAGGCTTACCTATTCACTCATGCAGAAGAGACAGAGCTCCCATATAACCTCTTTTAACAAAACCATACATCCATATGATCATTTGCTGCAATTTGGGAAATAGTATTATTATAGTTATAAAATTTACTAATTTTAGCTTATATCTGTTTTTTATTTTGAATCATAGTATATGATTAAGATTATTTGCCCTGAAAATTTATCAGCTTTTAGTTGAGACTTCTTAAACTCAATGTATTTTATTCATTTATTTTTCTACCAGGGATTTTCATTCATTCATTTATTCATTCATTTATTCATTCATTCATTCATTATAAACATAATGTTTATTTTTTAATATTATGTAAAGCATCAGGGCTTCCACAATTTATTTATACTTATCTAGGCTCTAATGTGAATTTGTTATTTTTATTTTGCAATTGCTTTGAATATGTAATCTTCTATACAATAGTTTAAATGGATTAAATTTTACATATATATTTAATATAAAAATATTATCTAATTGTTATTTTAAAATAATTATTATATTATTGCTTTTCTGTCTGTAGAAGCAAAATAAGCCACACTTTACTTTTCCCTCATAGGAAGCTATAATATATTTTATTTGTACAAAATTATATTTAACTCACAATATCAACTCTTCTCAATATGCTTTTCATATTTTGGTCTGGTTTATATACCATTCCCTTTTCTAGCTGCCTTCTTTTTACCTTCTCTTTATCCTTCTATAATGAACCACGATATTTCAAGATATTTCTAGAATGAACCATGAATTTCCTTGCCTTTTTTCATTCTCCCTGACTGGATTCTCTGAATTCTCTTTTCTTTCCCACACCATATGATCAACTCCCAGTGTGTGAAATTTGTAAGATAACTTTTCTTTTGAATTTGCTGATTAAAACATTCAATTTAAAATGTGTTTGACATAACAGGCTTCAAATAATGATAGTTATTTTTGTTCAGTCTGTTAAGTTTTGGGTGCCCTGGCAATGTATCAGCTAACCATGTTAATTCCTTGAATTCTTGTTCTATTTAGATACAAGTAAGATACCTTTGATTTAAACTTACAAAAACAACAAGATTATTTTCTTAACTAATTTTACATCAAAAATTATTCCAGGAATTCTCCATGAATTACAATTATTAAAATGAAATTGATATTTTATATCACACAGTTTCAAAGTCACTCTTATATCCCTGCACAAAGATAAGAGGTTCGTTTAAAGCTTAAGTGAAGAATTTGTAGATATTTGGAGGTTATAGTTTATAATAGGTTAGAATTTTGTATAGGATACTTGCTCTTCAAATATAATAGAGAGTGGGACAGAAATAGAACAACTCTCTGAAAATAGCTAAAGACAACCAATAAGAAAGAGGTCAACAGAAAGAAAAATGCATTTCAAAAAGGAAACTAGAAATATTAACATAAAATTTCATATATTAGAGACAACTTTAATTTTATTTTTCCTCTAAAAAGACAAAGATTTCCAGACTAAGTCAAAATACAAAATTAAGTATATGTTTGCACAATTTTTGTTGAAACAAATTGACGCAAAGCTTTGAGATAAAAAGGCACAAAGTTACCAATATTACAGACTGCTGTTTTTAACATTCCATTTGTCTGAACTTCTCTTCTTCCAGGTATTTGTATGACTTATTTTACTTCAATACGGTCACTTCAATAGTGTTTTGACTGTGTCCTTAAATTATTAAATTATTAAATTATTTTTAAGAGAACAAGCATTACTGAATCCATGGACCCTTTCCACTTAGTATTCCTTCATAACAGTTATCACCATCCAAATACATAATACCTACCACCCCACACAATATACTGTCACTCTTGTTATTTGGACCTCCTCCAAGTTCCTCAAACTGCACAGTCCACCACCTGCACAGGCCCTTTGCACTGGTTTTACCCTGTTTGGAAGACTTTCCTCATGAATATGTGTGAATAATTATTCCCCCTTCAAATCTTTGATCAAATGTGAACTTTTTCTTGAGGACTGCCTTGACCACACTATTTCCAATTGCTTTGTGATGCCCTTGCCCCCAAATCTCAAACCCTAGTTTTTATGACATTTTCTTTTTTTTAAATTAATATTACTTTTCACATTCTAACATAAAATATCACTGACTTCTGTTTACTTTTCTGTATCTCCCACCTAGAATATAGGATCCAAAAAGACAAATATCTTTTTTGATTTGTTATATTGTGTGCACAGTATCTGTTATATTGTTGATAGCTAATCAAAATATATTGAATAAATGAATTAAGTGAAGTGTGATAATGAACAAAATACATGCACTATTAATTAATGCACCTCTTACAAATGTATTACCTCTGAATAATACATTTGATTAGTTGAAATTTTCAGAAAATTTGAAACTTTCTTTTCAAGAATCTATGAGTTATTTATAAAAATTTGTTACAATTAATCTATAAATGTCAATAAATTTTGATAGTGTTAACTAATGAAGCTAAATTATCTGATAAAAATGAATTTCAAATTAATTTCCAAAATATAAATATTGAATGAATTTTCAATTTGAAAATTAAAAATAAATAAAACTAAAAATGTGGTTTAAATTATTCTTGGTCAAATAAGAATTCACATATTTGGCTATAGAATACTTATTTAATGGATGTCAGTATGATAATTCTTATCACTATATAAAATAAAATGGCAATCAGATGAATAGTGGAAATATTAAATCCCCGCATTAATAAACAAGTAAAAAACTAAAAAAAAAATCCATTATCTCTAAGGTTTAGATTAAATCCTATTAATTTAACCTTAAAGAACAATATTCCTAGGAGTTTTATGGTCCTGACTTTTATTTTTAGGTCTTTGATCCACTTTGAGTTGTTTCTGTTATAGGGAGTCAGAAAGAGGTCCTCTTTCATTCTTTTGGTTATGGATATCCAGTTTTCCCAGCATCATTTTTAGAAGAGACTGCTTTGTCCCAGAAAAGTGGATTTGGTAGGCTTATCAAAAATCTATTGACTATAGAGGTGAGGGGCTATTTTTGAACTCTCAATTCAAATCCATTGATCAATGTGTCTAACTTTATGCTAATACCATGCTGTTTTGACCACTATAGCCTTATAATACACTTCTACATGAGGGAGCATGAGTCCTCTGGCTTTGATCTTTTTTTCAGGATTTTTTTTTGCCTATTTGAGACTCCTTTCCCTTCCAAATAAATTTGGTAATTAATTTTTTCTATTTCTATAAAGTAAGTTTTTGGAATTTTGATTGGTATTGCATTAAATCTATAAAGCCATTTGGGTAGAATTACATCTTCACAAAGTAGTCTTCGAATCCATGAACATGGGATGTCCTTCCATTTGCTTAGGTCTTCTTTGATTTCTTTTAGCAGTGTTTTGTGGTTTTTTGGATAGAATTGCTTTATATTCCCAGTTAAATTAATTCTTAGATATTTGACTCTTGTTTTTGCTTTTGTATATGGAATATTGCTCTTGATTTCCTCCTTAGCTTGCACATTTCTAGTGTATAGAAACATTACTGATTTTTGCATGTTGATCTTGTATCTTTCTACATTGCTGAATTCATTTATTAGCTCTAATAGCTTTGTTGTATATATTTTGGGATTTTCTAATTATGAGATCATGTTGTCTGTGAATAGTGAGAATTTACTTCATCTTTTCCTATTTGGATGTCTTTTATTTCATTTTCTTGCCTAGTTACTCTAGAGCTTAAAGCACAATGCTGAATAACAGTGGTGACAGTGTGCATCCTTGTCTTTTTCCTGATCTGAAAGGGAAAGTTTTCTACCTCTTCCCATTGAGTGCAATGTTGCTGTGTGATTTTCATATATATCATTTATCATGTTGAAAAACGTTCTATCTGTACCTATCTTTTGAAGTGTTATGATCAAGAAAGGATGATAGATTTTGTCAAATGCCTTTTCTGCTTCACTTAAGATGATCATGTGTTTTTTCCCTTCGATTTATTAATGCGGTATATATGATAATTGATTTTCTATGTTGAACCACCCTTGCATACTAGGAATAACATCCACATAATCATAATATTTAAATCATTTGATATGCTGTTGAATATGATTTGCAGGTATTTTATTGAGACTTTTTGCATCTATCTTCATTAGAAAGATTGGTCTGTAGTTTTCTTTTATTCTAGCTTCTTTATCTGACTTTGGTATCAAGGTGATGTTGGCTTCATAAATTGTGTTGCATAATTTTACCTCCTTTTCAATATTTTTGGGAGAGCTTAAAGAGGATTGATATTAATTCTTGTCAAAATGTTTGGTAAAATTCACCTATGAAGCCATCTGGTCCTGGACTTTTCTTTGTAGGATGAATTTTTATGACTGATTCTGTCTCTTTACTTGTGATTGGTGTGCTGAATTTCTGTATTTCTTATGTAAGCAATGTAGTTTATTTGTGCATTTCTAGGAATTTGTCCATTTCATCTAAGTTGTCTAATTTGTTGGCATACAGATTGTCATAATATCACTTAGAATCCTGTTTATTTCTGTGGGGTCAGTAGGAACTTCCCCTTTAAATTCCTTATTTCATTTACTTGAAATTTGTTTCTTTTTTTCTTTTTTAGTCTTGCTAGGGGTTTGCCAATTTTGTTAATTTTCTCTAAGAACCAGCTTTTAGTTTTGATGTTGTTTTTGCTGTTGTTGTTAATGTTGTTTTTAATTGCATTTTTTCTGTTCTAAACTTTGATATTTCTTTCTAATTTTTTTCAGAATGGTTTGTTGTTGTTTTTCCTAGTTTCTCCAGTTTTTCAGTTAGATCTATGATTTTAGCTCTTTCTTCTTTTTTTAAATATAGACATTTAGGACTATTAATTTCCCTCTTAGCACTGACTTCACTGTTTTGATAAGCTGTATTCTCATTTTCATTCATCTCATGATAGCTTCTAATTTCTTGCGCAATCTCTTCTTTGACCCACTGTTTGTTTAGAAGTGTGTTGTTTAGTCTCCATAAGTTGGCAAATTTAACACTTTCCTGGCAATTATTGTATCCCGGCTTCATTCCATTTTGATCAGAGAAGGTGCTTTGTATTACTTCAATCTTCTTAAATTTACTGAGAGATGCATTGTGCCCTACATGTAGTCTATCCTGGAGAAAGATCCATGAGTTCTTGAGAAGAATGTATAACCTACTAATTTGGGGCACAACCTTCTGTATGTGTCTGTTAGGTCCAGCTCATTTATCATTTTGTTCAAGTTCTCTGTTTCCTTGTTGATCTAATATATCATTGATCTAGCTATTAATATGACAGGCATGTTGAAGTCTCTACTATTATTGTAGAGATGTCTATTTCTCCTTTCAGTTTTGCCAGATTTTGCTTCATATATTTTGAGGCACCCTGGTTAAGTGCATAGATATTTAGGACTGTTGCTTTTTCCCCTGCATCTCTTCTCACTTTTATGATTTTAAAGTCTATTTTCTCTGATAACAGTATAGCTACACCTGCTTTCTTCTGGTTACTTTTTCCAATCTTTCACTTTCAGTCTATTTGCATCCTTGGGTTTAAATTGAGTTTCCTACAGAAGGCATATGAATGGCTCATGCTTTCTTATTCATTCTATTAGCCTATGTATTTTGAATGAGGAGGTTAATCCATTGACATTCAATGTTATTACTCTAAAGACATTATTAGTTCAGCCATTTTATCCTTTAGCTTTCATAAGTCATATCTTATTTTTGTCCATCATTTTACCTTTTAGGATACTCTTTCTGATAGTATTCACTTCTACACTATACTCCAAGCCTCCCTCTCTTCTCTCTCTCTCTTTTTCTCTCTTTTTCCCTAAGTGTAGAACTTCCTTTATTGTTTCCTGCAGAACTTCATTCTTGTTTACATGCTCTCTTAGTTTCTGTTTATCTGTGAATATTTTAAACTCCCCATCATATATGAAGGACAATTTTACCATATAAAAAAATTCTGAGCTGGCATTTTTCCTTCTTCCATACTTTAATTATATCAAACCATGGTCTTCTCCTCTCTATGATTTCTCAAGAGAAATACACACTAAGTTTTATTGGATGTCCCATTTATGTGATGTTTCACTCCTCCCTGGCTGCTTTCAGAATTTTCTCTTTGTCTTTGGCATCTGGTATTCTAAATATTATGTATTTTGGGGGAGTCCTACTTGGATTTATTCTAACAGGAGTATACTGTGATTCCTGAACATGTATATTCATGTCTTTTATGAGAGTTGGAGACTTTTTGGACATTATTTCCTCAAATACATTTTCTGCCACATTTCACATCTTGTCTTCTTCTGAAACTCTCATAACATGTATGTTGGTGTGCTTCCTTGTATCAATCAACTGCCTGAGCCCCTACTCAATTTTTTCCATTCTTTTCTCTCTGATCTTCTCTCACTTCAGTTTCAGCTGTTGTGTCTTCTACATTGTTGATTCTTTCTTCCATTCTTTCAAATGTACTGTTGTGTTTCTTTATTGTGTTTTAATGTCACTTATTGTGAATTTCATTCCCATAAGCTCTTTTATTTTTTATCCAAGATTTCAAATTTTTCTTTGTGCTCACCCAGTGTTAACAGTTTCCATTTCTTTAGCCATGTTGCCCTTCAATTCTATGCATTGATTTTGGATATTTGTATGAACCTTATTGATTAGCTATTTCAAGTCCTGTGTCTTATCTAGAGCTTTGATTTGTTTCTTTGCCTGAGTAATATCTTCTTTCACAGTATGGCTTGTAAATTTTTGCTAATGTCTAGACATCTGATTCTGATGCTTAATTTACTATAATATAGAGTTTCTCTTTCTTTCTTAAGTGTTTACTGTTAAATAGGTGTTTGCTACCACTTTTCTTGGACGTGTGGTTCAATTTGTTCTAGAAATTTTCTTTTTCCCTTGCTTAACTGCTCATACAAGGGCTAAGCACCCAGTAATTAGGTGCAGGTCAGTTTTCAAGGTCTTTAGAGAGGGGAGCAGTTAAGGGAACTTCCATCTTTTATTAACTTAGTTTTCCTATTTGTACCCTTTTCTGGCCTGGCTAGAAGATGGCAATCTTGGCATACCTCTCAGCTCAGATCCCAGGTGGTAGGGGATTACATTCTATGTAACTCCATAGTGAGTGGTGGAGAAGCAATGTCCTTAGGGCTGGCCAAGCATCACAAACAGAAGCTGTTATCCTCCCTTGGCTGACCAGTGGTTCCCTCCCTTGCCCTCCTCAACAACCAGCTAAGGGCAATAGGGGGTATGACAAGGCAAATTACCTTTAACTCCCTTCTAGCTCTCAGTGCAAACAATGTTAAGGCCCTACATTGCCTGGAAGTGTGTGACCCCTTCAATGCAGCAGATAAGTTCACTGGCCAAAATCTGAATTTGCTGTAGGCTGTGTATATCCCTCTAACCTTTTCTGGGGAAAAGAACACATGCAAGTCCTCAGTCTGCAACCACTGCAGTCTATAGCCACTTTAGTCTGCAGAGAGTTGTTTGCACTGAAAGTGGGTGGATTGATAACCAGTGATGCATTTGCAGCTTTACTTCATGTGATTTTTCAGCCAGCTGATACTTCTTCCTTTGCCGTTCTCTCTTCTGGGTTGTGTTTCAACTTCCCCTTGTATCCTGAGCCCCAGAGAATTCCTACAGACAGTTCCCATCTTGCCTCTAGCTGTTTTTTACTGGTAGAGACATGATCCTTTTGTGTCTCTAGTCTTCCATCTTCCCAGAAGTCCATTTAATATTTTAATGTTTTAATCATAAGTCTTATTCCCTGAGCTGTTTGTTTTTAAGTTTCTGTCCAGCTAATTATATGACAAATATATCATTGATTGTCAGGAACTACAAAAAAAAAATGCAATACAAAAAACAGCTTTCACTGTATTGGAAATTTGCTCTATTTTGGCTAGGGCTCTCCTTCAGAAGTTAAATCTCCTTTCATGAAGATCAGTCTGAAACTAAAGTCTGGTGTTCTCTTTTTCCTGAGCCTGTGTGTTCTCTTGGGCTTGTTTGTGGGCCTTAGAAAGTTCCCTGTTAACTGGAATTGGAATGCCCTTATCCCTATGAGATAGACTATCCCTGCTTCAGGGTGCTCTATTGTAAGTCATAAAGACAGGAATATTTTGTCCCAGGCCACTTTGAGTTGATTGTTTCTTACATTGCTTTACCTGTCTTCAATCTGTTTCTGTTTGCTGGGCAAATTCTGGGAAAAGCAAGAAGAAGACGGGACTCCTGGATCGGGCTATAAAGTTGCCACTGGTTAGATTAGAACCAATATACATGAACTGCAGTATGCCCATAAAGGTGACACTGTTGCCACCAAAACAGAGTCTAAGACCCATAATAAGAGTTTAGATTTACTTCACATTGTGACAAGGAGATTTTGGGATAGAGGCCAGTTTGTTCTACCAATTTTAAATTGCTTTTTCTTGATTTAGTATTCACCTTGTTACTGTAATCATTTAAGTCTTTTCTAGAGTTTTGAGGAACATAGTTTGGCTTTTTTAATTTTGTAATTTAGCAAAGTTTGTGTGGGTGAATAGACACTAAAGTATCTTATCTTATCTAGAAGCTATCATAATAAAATTAAGAACTCTAAAATAATTTAATAATGAAAATTTTATCCCCTAAAGAAAAGACTAACAACATAATACAATGTAATAAGGTTTAAAAAATCCAGCAGAGGGAATAAAATTTAATATTAACTCTTAGATTAACCAATAACAAACCAAAAGAGAAGAATCAGAAATTTAAAAAATATGACACGAAATGAAAATACCACATGAATTATGATTTTAAATGTAAGGGAATAAACACTCCAATGAAGAGTCATTTAATTGACTGTATTAAAAGGTAAGACCCAACTATACAATGTGTATAAGAAAGATGAATAGTAAAAGGATGTAAAAATGTATACTGATAAATAAACAAAAGCATATGAATATTGGTGCAGGCTAGTTTAGGGAGTGAAAAGATGAATCTAGGACGTGGTAGAAAAACATGGCCATGAGACACAGGGCCATGGAGACCCCACAAGATGAATGCTGGAAGAACCACACAGGAATTCCCTATGGAATGGGATTTTTTTTTTGGATCATTTAAAGCCCTGGATATTCTCAACGGGCCTTGCCATTGGATCCCCAGGGGAATTGATGGGTGGAGTAATCAATCAAAACAGCAAACAGCTTGGACTACTCCCTGAACATTAACAAGGGGCAGGGTAATCAACAGTTTAAAAAGTAAGTGCAGAAGTTAAATTGACCCTTTTTCAGCCCTGTATGCCCATTCTTTCCCTGCCTGGACCAGTATGCAAGTAGACCTAGAGCCTATAATCTGTAATGTGGACTTGTAATATATAACAGGGACTTGTAGTCTGTAAATCAGCCATTTTTACCTTTTTTATTTTTTTCTGTCCTTTTTTCTCTCTCTGCCTGGACCAGCCCTCAATATACCTGAGACGCATAATCTGTTATTTTCTCCCATTTCTCTTTCCATTTATCTTCTCTCATTTTCTTAATAAACTACTGGCCTAACTAACCTGACATATAATTAAATTCTTTTTTTTTTTTTGTAACATAACCAAGAACCTAGAAGAAATTTTAAAATATATGACAAGAAATGAAAATAACACATTAATTATGATTTTAAATATAAGGGAATAAACACTCCAATAAAAAGCCCTATAATTGAATATTAAAAAGTAAAGTCCAACTATACAATGTGTATAAGACATAGATAAATAGTAAAAGGATGTAAAAATGTATACTGATAAATAAAAGTATATGAATTCAACTGTGCAAAGTAGTACTATTAGAAAAAATAGACCTTTGTATTTCAGACATATTAAGGACAGTATAAAATATCCATAGACCCAAAATTTCAGAAGATTATAAAATTCTCTAACAGGATTTCAAAACACATTCACAAATTGAGAGAATAAAATTCAAAATAATGACATTGAAAAATTGTCAGATTAAAGTTCTAATTTTTTTGAAATGTACAACAAATATGTCATATTTCCTTTCTGTTTCTTAACCCTGATCTTCTGCTACAATTATTTTACTATTAGAGATCGTATATTGGAATCTCACAAATAAATATTCAGCAAAAAAGACTCACCATAAACATTTTTAAAGTATTTTTTCTTTGACTATTATATTATTTGAAAATACACTTAATGTCCATAAAAGACTGATTTTAAATACTGGAAGAAAAACTCCCTCATGGTGATTTTTCAGACCCAATTGTCCTGGATTGACATAAAATATCTTAAAACCAAAGATGCTTATTGTAAAATAAATTAATGGTGGACTTTTAACGTCCAACTAAGCTTTTCTCAGTATCATTGAATTTTTGATGAATTAACCAATTGTAAATTCAAAATTTCATCAAATATATATTATTTTGCAATTTCTTGACCCATACCATCATATTCTTTCCTTAAATTCTTCAGTATAAGCAATTTTTCTTGTAATAGTTGCTTCTAAATCTACATGAAATTTAATTGCATTATTAATTAATGAAATATTCACAAGAATGTATTTCACTTATTGTATACAGAAGAAGTAAGTTTTTGGCCACTAATTTAAGTATAAAACTTTTACTCATCTCAGCAATGAATTTTACTTTCTTCTCTCATATATCATTTAATATAATAAAAGTCAATATACTAAAATAATAAATAAGTTGCACAAACATTGTTGTGACTGAGTACAATATAAATGTTGTGTTGATGAATTAGTTGACACTCCCAAACTTTACTGGAGAAACTCCACCATGTTTTCTTTGTGATGCTTTGAAAAGCATCCATTCATCAACTTTTGCATGCTTCTAGAAAAAAGTTACTTATGCTGCTTCAATCAATGCAAGATACATGAAATTGCAGGTTTTGCAACAATCTGCTTTAACAGAAGTCAAGTTGGAAGAGCTCCAACAGAGAAAGCTTTTTCAAAGTATTTCACAGAGAATTCTTGCATAGCAAGTAGTAAAAGACCCTAAACCTTCTTGTTTCTGGAAGAAGTCAATCAAGATAGACGATGGCTTGTAGCTCTGGTCAGTAACTGGCCACAGAATCTAGTTAACCACAGAACAGGACTTTTCCATTCTTGGCACACTCTCAGTTTAAGAGTAGATTGAACTTAGGAAAAATTTAATTCATTATTATAATAAATTCTCCATCTCTGGATGACATTTAGATTTCATTTTTTAAAACATGCAATGTATGACTATGTATGTTATAACTGTAGAAGTCTAGTGTATGCAGTGTTAAGAACCCACTTGCAAATCACTTTACCTGTCAATCCCCTTTCCCAGCCACAAACTCCTACCTTGACATAAGCTGATATAATGCTGTTTCTCCCATTGTTTAGAGAGGCAGGTTTGGGATTACTCTTATAGACTCTACCAGTCAATAAAGCTCTTTCCCTTGTTCCATCAATCTGGGTGTGGATTACAATTCTCTGTTCTGGGCAAAATATCCCTGGGAACATGCAAGGGGCCTCTACAATATGGCAACCATGGCAGGACCTCATAGTCCCTGAGAAGACCATTGCCTGGTGGACTCATCAACACCCTGAAGTGAGTGGCGCTGGACCTTCTTGCCTCAGAGATCAAGACCTAGTCCCTTGATTCCTAAGTGCCATTGGAGCAGAACTTCCTCCTCAACTCTAGTGAGAAACCTTAAAATTTGACTGTTTTGAATTTGTGAGTGTGGATTTAAGTCTCCTGCCAAAGCTGTAAGCTGTTCAGTTGCCCTTGGTTAGAGCATACAGGATTGATTCCATGCCCCTTGGTGGACTGAATAAATGGATACTCAATCAATAAGACAGAAGAATCAGATACACAAGAAAAAAGAAAGAGCTCCATAGACATGTAGAGATCTTTGATCTTGTGGCCCAAGGAGAGATGAACCATTTGACTGATAATTTACAGCTGACCTTATGAAGAGACCAGAGCATCTGAGCCTGGAAAGAAATGAGCCCTAGGAGAGAGACAAGACCTATTCCAGCCTACAGATAAGATAGAAAGAATCTGGACCCATGGAGACTTAAGAGGGAAAAGGAATGCTGAACCCTCACAGACGTTGCTTGCCATCTTGAGTCAACAAAGAGTTTGTTAAAGAAGTAACCTTGAGTTGGACTCTATAGGTCCTTGTAACTATAAACTTTTACCACAAATAAATACTCTTTATAAAAGCCACCACATTTGTGGTACTTTGCATCAGCACTGCTTTGGCTGACTAACACACTTTGTCTTGACTACTGGCTGGCATAGGATTTTCTCTCTTCCTGAGACCTCAGGATCAAAGTTCTCTCCTCTGGAATCTATGGAGCTCTTTCTCATTTCTTGTGTATCTTCTTCTGAATGTCTTCCTGAGTGAGGGTCCATTTACATAGCCCACCCAGGGGGCAGGGGCTCAAAGCCTTAACCTTAACATAATTTAATCAAAGATATCTCAGCTGAATCTAATACAATCAGAGGGTATCACACTCAGAGGAATAGAACAGTTTACAAACATAATCTTTCTTTTTGGAATTCATAAATAATATCAAACTGCTACATCCCCACATACCCAGAGTGGTGCACAGTTTCATCAGGGGACACCTCCCTCAGCTGGGCAATTTCCATTAAAACAGGTGTCACCTGGCATTGATGAGCAAAGTCACCCATGGGGCTACTTGTATGACATACACTATTTTTGACTTAAAATTTATATAATTGGAAGGATTGAGTTTCAGGTTTTGGGAAGATCCTTAAAAAAATGGAGAGATTGTTTAACTCCATATTTGCCACCCATAATCCTAACTCAGCAGATATGCAGTCTTTGAATGTAATGTTGACCACAGAAGAGAGATAGGTGGTGTTAGAAAAGGCCTGTGGTCATTGAGCAACAATCATCCAAACAATCTAGTGCATTTTCTGGGAGATCAGACAATTTCCAAAGACAACTTAAATTGCATTCCAAATGAACAAGCAACAGGGACATACCATCAACATATCCTGTATTAATCAGAGTGCTCCAGATATAAGGTGAGTACTCCAAAATTTGGAGGAAGGATTGAAAAAGCCTACGTCAGAAATGGTGGAGATTGCTTTTAAGATCTTCATAACCAAGAATCTGTCCAGGAGAAGCAATAGGAAAAAACATGCGACCTAAGCCCACTTGATAAGAAAGAGTCTCTGTA
>JAQZBX010040961.1:0-22504 GCA_029593785.1 Cabassous unicinctus | reverse complement strand
TTATTCTACCCTTTGTTATAACTGATTGAATCCCTTATTTCCTTCAGCAGGTAACCTACCTTAAAATTTGTCATCCATCAATATTCTTCATGATTGGTGATGATATACAAATAAAGGAATTATTGCTAAATGAATAAATTAATTACTATTTCCACATAAATGTATCTATACATACATGCAAACCCATGTTCAAACCCTTTCAGGAATATTGAGTGCCTGTCTTTCATTCAAATTATATTTAATATTCCCTTAAAAGATTTTATAGTTTTTTTTAAATGTGCCTTTTGCTTTTCATGTTAAAATTTAATCTCGTAACAATTAAATCTTTTTTAAGTTTTAAAATAATATTTTTTACAGTGGAAAGAATATTGTAATATTAGGTGAAAAAAAATCAAAAAATAAAATTGAGTATATAAGATTAATTGAAGTTTAATAAAATATGTATATGTTCATCTTATTAAAGTCTAAAAGTATATATAATAATATCTTAACACTAATTATCTCTGGGTAGTAAGATAAGTGATTTTTATTTTTTAGTCATACTTTACATGCCAAAATTTCTAAAATCAGCACATAAATGTCACTATATCAGAAAAAAATATATATCACTTGAAAAATAGTTGTTGTCCTGTCAGAGAAAAGACAAAGTTAGCTATGATGGCAAAACAATCTTTATAATTACTATGACAGAAATTAAATCAGCTCATTGAATTCTTATTGTTAATAAGGTGCTTATTGTTATTATAAAGACTCTATTGATTTTTACATATTTTCCATTTGTTGAGCTAAAGTAATAAATTCTCTTAATTCTGCTAATTTCCCATATAAGTTTCTTAAGTTTTCAGGATATGTAAGTACATCCTCATAGGGAGCAAAGGTATACCAGATTTCATTGATTTCAAGATATCATCAGTTGTCAGACATTTTCTATTCTGTGTGTCCTTGACAAAAAGAAAAATTGTTAATTAAACTATGAACAATATGATTGAGAGTATAGTATAATTACACTTAAGAAAAGAAAAATATGAATAAAATAAGACTTTACAATCACTGATATGCAATAGTTTCATATGTTCTTTCTAATATTCTGATTATTTTATTTTCTTATACAATTTCCAAGATTCTCCAATGAAATATTGAATATTTCTCTTTTTATTACTTAATCACATTAATTAGGATGTGGCTTATCTATACAATTGGACTTTTCAAGCAGCTGCCTTTTGAATTTCTTTCACGTATTTAATTCATCTAAATTTCCACCTTTTTTTTCTTTATTTTTAAAGAAGCTTTAGATTACATAAATGTTACATTGAAAATATTGGGGACCCCAATATTACCCACTGCCTCCTTCTTTCAACTTTTCCCCATTAACAACATCTTTCGTTAGTGTGGTACATTTTTTACAATTGATGAAAACATATTGAAGCATTGCTACTTATCGTCGTCTATAGTTTACATTATGGTTTACAATTTGCATGGCACAATTTTATAGGTGTTGACAAAATGTATAATGGTTTGTAGCTGTCATTGCAAATTACATTTTCCATTCGCTTTTTCACATTGTACTTTTTCATATTTATTAACATAAGTATAACTTCTTCTTTTTGGTCTAGTTAACATTACTGTAAATAATGAATGCATTTAAAATAACAGAATCATTCCAGTGCTTTAAATAATTTATAATGAAATGTCTGCTTTTATTGCTTTTTCATAGTTATTAATTAGATGTGAATTTCCTAATTTTCAATGAATTATAATGGTGTGGAATTTTAAATTTATTGTATTCAATCAATTATATTATTATGAGAGAATTTAACCTGCAAAAGCTTAATTTGTTTTATATGTAGGCACAGGGTATAAAATATACCTAATATACAGCAGAATTGTTTTTCAGAAAAATTTTATTCTTTCTGTTTAAATGTGCATGACTTTAGAGCACAAAGTTTCACTGAGTTTGCAATGATTTGACTGTTCTGACTTTATTCTATGTGTCATTCCAAGTACTGTCACTACATTGTTCTTGAGATTTTACACCTAAGTCCCAAAGATCCCTAATATTACTCTCCATATCCTCCAATTCTTACAGTCCCTGGAGCATCCACGAGTCATTTTATAGATTATTATACAAATTTTAGTGGCATCTTCTGTGTAAAGCTTCTCTTTATACTTTGTAAGCCTTAACTATAGTTTGAAAAGAATACTAAATTTTATCCAATATTTCAACTCATTGTTAATAATATAATTTTGAGGTTACCTTAATCTTCCATTTATTTCACTATTGAAAGTGCTACCATTCTTCTTCTAAATTGTTTGTATTTTGTTTTATGTAATTATCATCCTTTATAGGCATTTTATATGAAATTACTGATTACATGTATTTGAATACCATTGTCAGGCACATTTAAGCAGATTAACAAGGGTTTTTAACTTATGTTTTCCTGATTAGAGTAATGAATTATATTAAATCTTAAAATGTAATATTATGAAGTTAATTTCACTTCCAAAAATGATCTTTAAAGAAATTTACATGTTATCTTATTGAGATGCACATTATCAACTATTCATAAGAACAATGCATATAAGAATGACTTGAGCAGAGTTCAATGCAAGCTATTTTGAAGACATGTTGAGAAAATTAATGGAACTGAAGCATAGGTTATTTTAAAGACAAATAAACAAGGTGAAAATGACCAGGGCCATTTATATTTATTTTTTAACTGTTTCTTTATATGTAAATTATTTATTTAGTTGAAAACAATGCTATTCTTTTGATTGAGTTCATGAAGGCTTTCTTAACTTGATTGTTCCTCAGGGTATAAATAAAGGGGTTCAATGTAGGTGAAACAGAAGAAATGAGCAGTGTAACCACTTTATTAGTGGTTACTTCTTCCTTTGCTGAAGGATTCATATAGATGAAAATGCATGTGCCATAGGTGATGGAAACCACAATCATGTGGGAAGAACAGGTCAAAAAGGCCTTCTTCCTTTGCTGGAATGAGGGGAATCTAAAAATTGTCCTGATGATGTAAGCTTTTGGTAGAACTACACAAGTCAGAGTCATAATCAGTGTCAACACAGCACAGATTATAACTGTCTGTTCTATGGACCATGTGTCTGAGCATGCAATTTTCACCAGGGGAAATGCATCACAGCCAAAATGGTCAATGATGCTAGAGTCACAAAATTCCACTTTTAAATCCAGGCTAAGTGCTGGGATTATTATACACCAACCAGCCATGCAACAACAGATGAGGAGAAGCCTGCAGACTCCACTGCTCATAATAGTCTTATAGTGTAGGGGTTTACAGATGGCCACATAGCGGTCATAGGACATGGCAGCAAGGAGATAATATTCGTTTACTGCAAAGAGGTAGATAAAAAACACTTGGATTGCGCAAGCATTATAGGTAATGACCTTGTCACCTGTTGCTAAATTGTACAAATATCTGGTAATACCTGCAGATATGAAGGAGACCTCTAAGAAGGAAAAATTTTGTAAGAAAATGTACATGGGTGTTTTCAGATGGGAATCCACAAAGGTGCATGTGATGATGGTCATGTTCCACGTTACACTCCGCATGTAGGTGATAAGTAGAAATATAAAAAGCAGAACCTGTAGCTGAGGGTCATCTGTCAGTGCCAGCAGAATGAATGTTGTTATTTTGCCGTTTCTCATCACTGACTGATAACTTCTTTTCAAGCTGCATGTGATATTCAGAGACATTTTCTTATTCATTATTTTAACTGTTTTAAAATTCCACCTATACAGTAATCTGTTCCCTGCCACATTTAAAATTTTACTTTTAAGTTCTATTCTCTGCTTAAGATTTCTCTTGTGATGGAAATAAATTAGTTTAATGAGGTATAATTTTATGCATAGCAATAATGTCCTTTGGCTTTCATGAGTTCTTCCTTATTCCCTATAAGTCAGAAAATTACACAATAGACTTCATGTTTTTTCTTGACATTTGTTTTTTTTTTAAATGATGCTATTACTTAAAAATAATTTAGACTCATTATACATTCTCTAGAGTAGAACTTAGTTCTTTATTTAAAGTAAGATTTTTGCATGTTTGTTGTTTAGGGCAAGCATTTATAATTCATACGAACATCCCTTCACCCTGCTGCTCCCCCTACATAATTTCCTTTTTCTAAGGACTATGTATATTACCTTTACAGAATATGCTTATTTGCTGCAGGCTAAAATAATGACTGCCTTCTCTTCCCTCCCTGAACTTCCAGGCAAATGGATTATTTTATCTTCATTGATGTGGTATTTGAGTCAAAATATAATTGATCCAACAGTCAAGAATATTTGGATTCTGAGTGACTATTAAGCTGCTCTGTGTATTTTCCTCAGGCATTAAACATTAATTACACTAGTAGGTACTCAAAATTGTCCAATGTACAGTCATTATCTCAAGTATGGAGATTTTCTGACATAAATGAACAGAAAGTCTTTCCATTTTATATACCAAATTTATTTGAATTATGCACAATTTCACTTTATTTTTTTTAACGTACTGTTTTCTCTTCTTACTGTGGTGTGGGATGAGTTGGCTGTATGTATTTGTGTATTTCACAGTACTATCAATATAGGGAAGAAGAACTGACCTAGAAACATAGTTCACCTGCAAGTTAGAATCCTTCTAGGGCAGGGGTTCTTAACCTATTTTTGTTTCAAGGACTCCTTTGCCAGTCAGGCGAAAACCACGGACCCCTAACTAAGCACACTATACTGTATATTAATTAATAAATATATCACATCTGCACCAACACGTCCCCAGAAGAATATGTTTTTTTAAAATTTCAACTCAAGCTCATGGACCCCTTGTTAAGAACCCCTGTCCTAGGGAATTTGGTCTCTCATTCAACAACTATCAACTATTTACATCAAATTAAGATATAGGAGAGTTACATTTTGCAGCCCAATTATCTTTCTTCCATCTTTCTACCACTTTCTCAGGTAATATGTGCATCACTGTGAAATATTACTTGTACTTTCAAACTCAGAGCAAGTCTCAATCTTCAAAATATTCTTTTCCCAAGATACTACAACTTATTATATAATCAAAGTTAATAGAAAGGTTAAATGTAAAGTATAACTGACAGATTTCTTTCATTTTTCATACAAATGGTCAAAATGAACACAGTTTCTAATAAGATGCTGCCACTT
Organism: Cabassous unicinctus; assembly: GCA_029593785.1. Classification (NCBI taxonomy): domain Eukaryota; kingdom Metazoa; phylum Chordata; class Mammalia; order Cingulata; family Chlamyphoridae; genus Cabassous; species Cabassous unicinctus. Next base: position 17,328 of record JAQZBX010040961.1, on the reverse strand, counting down.
TAAGCAATATGTTATCCTCTTGGGGGTTTGAGAATAAAGGGCATATTTGCCTACTTCTATAGATGCAAAGATATTTTACTATTTTTATTTGAGGTTCAAGGTATACTCAACTTTCCAGTGATATCTCTTAGATTAAGTTAGATGTGGATTTATTTATGCATCTTATGCATTAAAACTCGCAGGCATTTAGCTATGCAAGAAATAGGAAAAACTCATTTAGCTGTACAAGTACAATATTTTAAAAAATGGCATGTCATAACTATATGTTAGATAACAAAGTAGATAAATCATCACTGAAATCCATTTACTTGTCTACAGGAAAAAATGACCTATTCCTTGAAAAGCAATTACAATTAAAAAGAAAAACTTTATTATACTTAAAGTTCTGTGAGTAATTCAGAGCTTTTGTTGGTTGTTTAAACATAACAATATTAAGACTGGAATGTTGAAAGTGATATTTTGATGAATACATTTATAATTTCACATTTACTAACATGTCTGGGAATGCATAGACCTTCCTGAGATTTTTCATGCTTGACAAATTTGACAGAATTCCTGATAATGGCTTTAGTGTTCTTATAAGCACCCCAACATTTTCTTACTCTTTCCATCACTGAAAATAACATAAGTAATTCTGAAAGCAGGAATGGAACTGTACCCATTGGTAGAAGAAGTGATATTTTAAAAAATCAGGCAATGAGAAATTCACATTGTAGAACATTTGTCCTTTTTAATTTGCTGAAAATGTCACTTAGTGAAAAAAAAATCCTTGGTGACCTACATTCAGTAGTCATTAATGAATTTTCTGAGTAATGAAATTTGGTAAAACAAAACAAAACAAAACAAGTAACTCAGGCTTCAGTGGGGACAGAGTCCTTGGAGACAGGGTATGATACATCAGCATTAGACACAGGTCAGGAGGACAACTATATTATAGCTCTTTATTTTGTTTTTAAAGTTTCACATCTAAGACATTTGCAATACTGTAGAACTTTCTTATTTGAATAGAATCCTGCATTACATTATGTGAATATTCTCATTGGTCAGTTTTAATCATATGGGCAAAAGGAAAAGTTTATGCAATTATATGAGGCTCCTGTATACATTAAAGAACGTATCCATCCAAATTTCTTTCTCTAAATAAACCCACATTCACAAATGCATGAATATTTTCAATCACATATTATAATAGGATGCAAAACATACCTTATATTTTAAACATATCTTAATTTATCACATAATATATATTACTGGTCTTTCTACTTTATCACTATTAATCAAATTGGCTGTAGGAATATTTTGACATTTATTTTACCAATGTCTAAATTATATTTATAATATTCCTCATTTTTCACAGTTATCATTCGTACAATCAAAAGCATTTTCATACTATTATTTTTGCATATGTGTGAGAATTATTGGTAAAAGTGGAATTTCTAAATTAAAACATTATCTTATTTCTAGAAATTTTGTACAGTGTTATAAAAGAACTGTAAGATTAGATTTATATGAAATATTTGTCACTAAAATTAAGTCATTAGTATACATCATTTCTATTTTCATGCCTGTACATATTTTGTTATTTTAAGTAAGTTAAATATGTATTCTAATTTTGATAAGTCTTTAAAGTATCTGTGCTGATTTGTGGCCTGTGGTTTATGGTTTTATACAGTTCAATCTATCATTTTTTTTGTTTTAGATTTTAACAGCATTATTGAGGTATAATTCAAAATAAGAGTGTATACCAGGCCTCTTCAGATTCCTTAGTGCAAAACAGTGTTTGTCTGTGACACATATTCTTATTTTAATGTTGTTCTTATATGGCATTATTTTCCTGTAAATAACTGTACATTTGTTAACATTGCCATCCTGAGTCCCATGGGTCTTCCTTAATATCAAATGCTGTTAAACTGCCATGGAATTTGTCAATTTTACCTAAGTTGTTGATTTAAGGCTTTTTGTTTCAAAATAATATTCCTTTATCCTTTAATATTTGTAGAATGTGTAGTGTCACATCTGTCATTCCTCATATTGGTATTTTGTGTCATCTAGTTTCTTTATTGAGATTTTCTAAGAACCAACTTTTCTCTTTTTTCCTTTTACATTCTAATTAATTTCTACAATGATTTCTATTATTTATATTGTTCTATTGATTTTAGATTTGAATTTTTCTTCTTTTCCTTCATAAAAGGGGAAAAATAGCAAATTTGCAAGAGATTTTTCTTCTTTTTTCATATAGGCATTGTGTGGTATAAATATGCCTATAAACTCTTTTAGCTATATCAAAAAAATATTGACATACAGTTTTTTTTTATTCAAATTCATTTAAAAGAACTTTAATATCTCTTTTGACTTCTTTTTATTCATGTTTTATTTAGACTTGTGTTAATACCCACATATTTAGAGGTTTCCTGATGTCTCCCTGTTATTATTTCTGTTTTAAATCTATTTAGTTTAGAGTTCATACATTGCATGATTTGAATTATATTGATTATGCTCAGAATATGGTCTATATTAAAAAATTTTTGTAAAACATTTGATATGATTGTTTATACTGCTTTTTTTCTCTAAGTGTTGTTTAAGTCAATTTGATTGATAGTTTTATTCAGGTTTCCTATATATTTTTCTAGATTTCCTGGGTACATTTTCTGTTATCATTAATAAAAAGATATTGAACTCTCCAACTATAATCCACACCTATAATTGTGGATTTCTCTACAGTTTGATCAGTTTTTGTGTTATATATGTTATATATTTGATATATTGTTATTAGTGACATGAACATTTAAGATAACCATGTCCTAAAGGATCCCCTTTATCTCAAGTAAAATTCTTTGCTCTGGGATTTACTTTGTCCAATACTAATGTAGTCATCTCTGATTTCTTTTGATTGGTGTTCACATAGTATATATTTTTTCATCCTTTTATTCTTACTTATTTTTGCCCTAAAAATTAAAATGGATTTCTATGTTGCCTAGAGTTGTTTTTGCTTTTTTATTCAATCTGACATTCTCTGGTGTTGATTGGGTGTGTATAGGCCATTTATAGTTATTATGATCATTAATATTGTTGGCTTGAATTCCACAATCTAATTATTTTCTATTCATCTCTTTTTTACAAATTATAGGAAGATATTTAATTTGTTCAAATTCACACTTACCTCTCAGGAATTTTTAAAATAAATGTTATTGAAATGTATTCACACACCATACAACCCATCTATATTGTAAAATCAATAGCTTTTGGTATAATCACAGAGTTGTGTTTTCATCACTGCAATCAATATTAGAGGATTTTCATTACTCCAAAAGGAAAAACTGCCTATCACTTAGTATTAACCCTTCAATCCTTCTATCCTTCTCCTACGATACGTAATTTATAATACATTTCTGTCTTTAAAAAATTTTTTTGTATTTATATTTTGAATAGATGGAGTCAAATATAGTACGATGAGTCTGATTTCTTTCCTCTAGCATTATTCTCTTTTTTACCATTCATGAGACAATATAAATATGTTACTCTTCCCTACATTCCAAAATTTGCTTTAATTGTATTTTTGGACAAATATCACCCTATTATTAACATCCTGGAACATTAACATTCATTTGTTCTAATTAAGAGAAAAACACTCTTATATAAGGACTACTATCCATACTCTTTGTTCACAAGAGAGTTTGCAATTCTATACACATCCAGGTTTCATCTTTTAGTTTACCTTTTAGTTATATATACAACCTTAAACATTCCCTTTCAGTCACTGTCATACTCCTGTAGTAATGAAATTACAATCACTATAATGTGCTGTCATCACCTCTATGCATAACCAAACATTTACAAACACCATTTCTATAGATTCTGCACCAATTATGCCTCAGCTTTCAATTCTTTATCCTCCTTCTATTTTCAGGTGACCTATATTCTAGCTATTAACTCCAAGACTTTACTCATTATTGTTAATTCATGTTAGTGAAATCACACAATATTTGTCATTTTGTGTCTGACTTGCTTCACTCAATCTAATGTCCTCCAAGTTCATCCATGTTATCATATGCCTCACAACTTAATTTCTTCTTACAGGTGAATAATATTCCTTCATGTGTATATATGAAAATTTGTTTACCCATTCAATGGTTGATGGAAAACTAGGTCGTTTCCATCTTTGGGCAATTGTGAATAATGTCACTATGAACTGACAATATGTAGATATCCATGCTCTCAGTTCTAGTTATATACCCAGTAGTGGAATTGGTGGATCACATGGCAGACTATTTAACTTCCTTAAGAACAGTCAAACAGTCCTCCAAATTGGCTGCACCATTATACATTCCCACCAACAGTGAATAAATGTTATTTTTTCTCCACAACCTGTCTAGCACCTGTGTTTTTTTAAATAGCGGTATTTCTAATAAGTGTGAAATAATATCTCATTGTAGTTTTGATTTGCATTTCCTTAATATCTTGTGATGTTGAACATCTTTTCATGGGTTTTTTCATCATTTGTATTTCTTCTTTGGAAAATGCCTATTCAAGTCTTTCCCCCCTTTTTAAATCAGGTTGTTTGTCTTTTTATCTTTGAGTTGTAGAATCACTTTATATATCCTTGATATTAAAACCTTATCAGATATGTGATTTCTATTAAGTAGGCTGCCTTTTCATCTTCTTGACAAAGCCTTTTGAAGTGAAAAAGTGTTTAATTTTAAGGAGGTCCCATTTATCTATTTTTTAAGGCATTGTTAATGTTTTGAGTGTGAGGTCTAAGAACACAAAATCTTGAAGATGCTTTCTTATTTTATCTTCCACAGTTTTATGGTCCTGGCTTTTATGTTTAAGTCTTTGATCCATTTTGAGTTGATTTTTGTATAAGGAGTGAGATAGGGGCCCTCCTTCATTCTTTAGGTTATAGATATCCAGTTCTCTCAACACCATTTGTTGAAGACATTGTTCTGGCCCAGTAGAGTGGACTTGGTATGCCTGTCAAAAATCAGTTAACCATAGAGGTGAGGGGCTATTTCTGAATTCTCAATTCAATTCCACTGATCAATGGTCTATCTTTATAGCAATACCATGCTGGTTAGACCACTGTAGCTTTGTAAAAAGCTTTAAGGTCAGGAAGTATGAGTCCTTTAACTTTGCTCTTCTTAGGAGATTTTTGGCTATTTAGGTTCTTTTCCTTTCCAGATAAATTAGGTAATTACCTTTTTTATTTCTGTAATTTAGGAATTTTTGGAAATTTGAGTGGAATTGTGTTGAATCTGTAAATAAATTTGGATAGAATTGACATAATAACAATATTTAGTTTCCCAATCCATGAACATGGACTGTCTTTCCATATGCTTATATTTACCAAGGTTTTGTTGTTTTCTGAGTACAGGTCTTTTATATTCTGGTGAAATTATTTCTTTGATATTTGTTTATTTTCATTGCTATTGTAAATGGAATTTTTTCTTGATTTCTTCCTCAGATGGTTCACTACTAGTGTATAGAAACACTACTGATTTTTTCAGGTTGATTTTCTATCCTACCACTTTGCTGAAGTCATTTATTAGCTCTAATAGCTTTTTCCTAGATATTTCAGAATTTTCAAAATATAGGATTATGTCATCAAGGAAGAGTGAGAGTTTTACTTCTTTTCCAATTTCGATGTCTTGTATTTCCTTTTCTTGCTTAATGGCACTAGCTAGAACTTCTAGCATAATATTGAATAGGAGTGGTGAGAGTGGATATCCTTGTGTTCTTCCTGATCTTAGAGAGAAAGCTTTCACCTTTTCCCTTTGAGTCCCATGCTGGCTGTAGGTTTTTCATATATGCCCTGTATCATGTTGAGGACATTTCCTTCTATTCCTAAATTTTGAAGCATTTTAATCAAGAAAGGATGCTGGATTCTGTCAACTGCCTTTTCTGCATCATTTGAGATGATCATGTAGATTTTCTCCTTCGATTGCTTAATGTGGTATATTACATTATTTGATTTTCCTGTGTTGAACCATCCTTGCATACTCGGAATAATACCTACTTGAACGTGGTTATTATTCTTTGAATATGCGGTTTGTTTCACTTTGCAAGTATTTGCTCAGAATTTTTGTATCTATAATCATGAAAGAAATTAGTCTTTAATCAGTCTTTATCTAGCCTTGGTATTAGGATGATGTTGGCTTCCTATAATGAGTTAGGTAGTTTTCCCTCCTTTCCAATTTTTTTGGAAGAGTTTGAGCAATATTGTTATAAATTCTTCTCAAAATGACTGGTAGAATTCACCTGTGAAGCCATCTTTATCTGGGCTTCTCCTTTCTTGGAGATTTTTTATGTCTGCTTCAGTCTATTTACTTTTGATTGGTTTGCTGTGGCCTGCCTTGTACTACTTTTAGAGTCATTGTAGCCTGTTCATGAGTTTCTAGGAATTTATCCTTTTTATCTAGGTTGTATAATTTGTTGACAAGCAGCTTTTCATAACATCTTCTTATGATCCTTTTTATTTCTGTGGAGTAAGTAGTAATGACACCTCTATCATTCCTGAATTATTTATGTGCATCTTCTTTCTTTTTTTTTCTGGTCTAGCTAAGGGTTTGTTGATTTTATTGAACTTCTCAAAGAAATAGCTTTTCATTTTATTGCATCTCTATTTTTTGTTTGTTTGTTTGTTTTCAATTTTATTTATTTCTACTCTAATAATTGTTATATCTTTGCATATGCTTGATTTGGTATTAATTTGCTCTTCTTTTTCTAGTTCCTCCAGGTGTTCAGCTAGGTCTTCGATCTTAGCTCTTTCTTCCTTTTTAATATAGATATGTAGGGCTATAAATTTCCTTCTCAGAACTGCCTTTGCTGTATCCCATAAGTTTTCATAAATTGTGTTGTCATTTTCACTCCTCTCAAGATATTTGCTAATTTCTTTGCAATTTCTTCTTTGACCCCTTGATTGTTTAAGAGTGTGTTGTTTAACCTCCATATATTTGCAAATTTCCTCATTTTCCACCTATTATTGATTTCCAGGTTGATTGCATTATATCAGAGAACGTACTTTATATAATTTAAATGTTTTTAAATTTTTGAAACCTGTTTTGTTACACAAAATGTAGTATATTCTGAAGAAAGATTCATGAACATTTGAGAAAAATGTATATACTGCTAATTTGGGATGCAATGTTCTGTAAATGTCTGTTAGGTCTAACTCATTTAGTTAGTCATATTGTTCAAGTTCTATGTTTCCTTGTTGATATTCTGTCTAGTTGTTCTATCTGTTGATGTGAGTGGCATCTTGAATAGTCCAACTATTTTTGTAGGGACGTCTACTTCTTCTCTCAGTTTTGCCAGAGTTTTCTTCATGCATTTGTGACACCCTGGTTACATGCATAGATATTTATGATTGTTATTTCTTCCTGGTAGATTTCCCCTTTTATTAATATATAATGGCTTTCTGTAAATGTAACAATATTTTTGCATTTAAAATCTTTTTTGACTATGCTATTATAGATATCCCTGCTTTTTTTGGTTATGGTTTGCCTGGAATATCTTCCCCACCTTTCACTTTCAGCCTTTTTGTATCCTTGGGTCTAAGGTGATTCTCTTGTAGACAATATAAGGATGGCTCATATTTTTTGTATCCACTCTGTTGGCTCAGGTCTTTGATTGGGGCATTTAAATCATTAACATTCAGTGATATAACTGTAAAGGCATTACTTACTTCAACCATTTTTCTTTTAGCTTTCATATATAATTTCTCATTTTTGTCTGACTTTTTACACTTTTGGTTATCCTTTCTGATCATCTTTTTTTCTACACACTCCTGTAAGCCTCTCTCTCCTATCTTTTCTTTCAGGCTGCAGTATTACCTTTAGTAATTCTTGCAGAATTGGCCTCTTGTTTACGAACTCTCTTAGTTTCTGTTTATCTGTGAATATTTTAAACTCTCCCTTTATTTGAAGAATACTTTTGCTGAGTAAAGAATTATTGACTGACAATTTTTCTTTTTCAATATCTTAGATATATCATACAATTGTCCTCTTGCTTCCGTGGTATCTGATGACAAATCTGGAATAAGTTTTATTAAACTTTCCATGTATATTATGGATCATTTTTTTCTTGCTGCTTTCAGAATTTTCTCTTTATCTTTGGCATTTGACATTTTGATAAGTATTGTTCTCAGAGTAATTCTGTTCTGATTTATTCTTTTTGGAGTATTTAGTGCTTCTTGGATGTGGATTTTCATGTCATTCATAAGAGTTGGAAAATATTTGGTTATTATTTCCTCAAATAGTCTTTCTGCCCCATTTCCTTTCTCTTCTACTAGAACTCCCATGAGTTGATGTGTTTCATTTTGTCTCAATTCCTTCAACCTTTGCTCAAATTTTTCTATTCTTTTCTCTATCTATTTTTTTCTCTTTTCAAGTTCACATGTCTGTCCTTTAATTCGCTAATTCTTTCTTCTGCTATTTCAAATATGTTGTATGCTTCCAATGTATTTTTTTAATTGCATCCATTGTGTCTTTCATTTCCACAAGCTCTGTTACTTTTCTGTTCAAGTTTTCTACTTCTTCTTTGTGCTTTCCCAGTGTCTTCTTAATGTTGTTTATCTCTTTAGCCATATTTACCTTCAAACCCTTGAATGGATATGGATTTATTTGAACAGCACTGAGCTGTGCATTGTCTGAGATTTTGAGTTTTTCCACTGACTCAGCAATATCTTCCTGATTCTTAGTAGGTTTTGCAATTTTTTACTGATGTCTAGGCATCTGAATATTCTGGTGAGTTTATTGGTGGTCAGTTTCTTTCTGTTGTTTAGGATATTATTGTTGACTGATTTTGTGTTATGATTCTACTTTGATTCTTGGTTCAACGTATTCTAGTCCTTAAAATTTCCCTTGTTTAACTGATCAACAGGCCAGTGACCAGTTCCCAATGGCCTTGGGAAGCAAGGCAATAAAGATGTCAAAAAGTCTGTAGTTTTTCCCAGAGTTCACTTTTCTGGCCTGTTAGCAGATGACAATTGTTGGAAAATTTTCTGCTTAACCCTGGGGTGGGGGTTGTGTTCATTCAACCAACAACAGTCTAGAGGTGCCAAAACAATGTTTTGTTTGGGAGAGTTCTCATTCTTGGCAGCTATTCAGAATCATGCTCAAACTTTCTGATTAAAAGCCAAGTTCATCCCTCTACCACATCCTCCATTTTCCCAGGAAGGAAGAATTCACTGCTCCCCTCAGTGTCATTAGCAGCCTGTTCTGTTCAGTAAGGAGGGTGCTTGAGAATGCAGCTTATTTATAGTTCTATACTACCTCCCGGGTTTAAATAATGGCACTGTAGTACCCAGCCAGGATCCATGGAAACTATAAGACCCCACAGTCTAAATTCATCAGCCAAAAGCTTGAAAATCAGTAGCTTGTGTCCATTCCTCTCTCCATTCTTGGGGAAGTAGCCCCCCATGGCTCTCAGTCCATACTATCATGCTAGAGACTAGATGACCCAAAGCTATCTGTCCTGTGAATGGCGGCTTGGCACCTGCATAGCAGCAACCCAAGTTATTACAGATCCTCACTGTAGTTTCTCCTTCTCTTCATCCCTGTTTACTGGGTGCTGCCCAGTACTTCTCTTGTTTTCAGAGACCTAGAACAGTTGTTCTGATGGTTTCAGCCTGTTCTCTAGCTGATTTTGTGGTTGAGAAGCCTGCCCTTTAACTCTTTAATCCTCTATCTTCCCTGAAGTTTCCTCCACAATTCCATTCATCCCTTTTGTTTTACCAGTCTCTTTTTCTGCCTTTTGTGTTAATTGAATGTTTTTTATGATTCCATTTATCTTCTTTTTGTTTCCTTACTTGCTATAACAATGCCTTGTTATTTTAATGGTTGCTTCATGGTTTATAATATACTTGATTAACTTATCACTCATATATGCTATAAAAGACTTACAACAGTTTGTGCTATCATTTCATACATTTTGCCTCTACTGATGAAACCTTAAAAGTTTCAGAGCTTTTCCTGGTTAAAGAAATATGAAGTGTGAGAAAGATTCAACATGAAGACTCTTCATTTCCTGCTTGAAGCTGAAAGGGGCAATGTGGCAAGGACTGTGGGCAGACTGTAGGAGCTGAGAGTGACTCCTGGCTGGCACCCAACAAGAAAATGGGACCCAAGATCAAGGTGTAATGGACATAAATGTAAGGAGGAGTCAGGGAAGATAACATAACTGAAATACATATTATTGAAATATAATGAAAATAATAATCATCAAGGAAAGGTTTATCAGCCATTAATCTTTATTTTAACATTATTTATTGTGTCCTACTTCCTTTTTACTTCTTTAAAAATGATACAATTCTTTTGAGTTAATCATTGAAGGCATTCTACATTTGCTTATTTCGCAGAGTATAATTAAATAGATTTAACATTGGTGAAATAGAAGAAATTAGCAGTGAAACCACTTTATTGATGATCACTTCTTCCTTTCTGTAGGATTCATATAGATGAACATGCATGTGCCACAGGTGATGGAAATCACAATCCTGGGAAGAACAGCATGAAAATGCCTTTCTCCCTGCAGGGCAGATGGAAATCCTAAAATATTCTTGATAATATAAATGTAGGACATAACTACACATATATAGGTCAAGATGAGGGTCAACACAGTACAGATTATAACTGTTTGTTCCATGAACCATGTATCTTAACAAGCGGTTTTCAGGAGTGGTGAAGCATCACAAAGGAAATGATTAATGGCATTTGAGGCACAGAATTCAAGATTTAGCCCCAGACTAAGTGGGGAAATTATAATCAACAAACCAACCAACCAACAGCAAAAATCATGTCTCCTGCAAAATATATTGCTCGTGATGGTCACATAATGCAGGGGTTTGCATATGGCCACATAGCAGTCATAGACATAGCAGCAAGGAGAAAACATTCTGTTACTGCAAAGAGGTCAGTAAAAAAATTTGGATGTTACAGGCGTTGTAGATAATGACCTTTTCTCCCATAGCTATGCTATACTAGTACCTAGGAATACATGCAGATGTGATGGAGACCTCTAAGAAGGAGAAATTTTGTAGAAAAAAAGTACTTGGGTGTTTTAAGACTTGAATCCACAAAGGTGAGGATGATGATGGTCAGATTCCCAATTATACTCAACATGTAAGGGAGAAATAACTATACAAAAATTACAATCTGCAGCTGAGGGTCATCTGTCAGTCCCAGAAGTATGAATGTTGTTATCATATGATTGATTATTCATCACTGAAGACTTCTGTCCATTCTGCATTTCCAATAATTCAGATAGGTTATTTTACAGATTATTTTATGTGTTTAAAATCTAACAATCAAATCTTTCTTCACTGTATTTTACACTAACTTTAAAATCACACGATAGGTAATGATTAGGTGTGTCTGCTGATATGATGTGATTTCTTGGGTAACAAAAATGTTTTTCACTACCCAAAATTTTTCCGTACTCACAAGCTAAAAAAAATTACACTATTAATGTTATGGTTATACGTAATAAAATCTTGTCAAAGCTTTTGGTAGTTGTCAAAAGGCTAATATATGATATATTCTACAGAATCTTGAGCAGAAGTTGGAGTTTTGGCTCAAGCTTTACAATTAGATTTTTTTTCTTGTTTCTTTGGTTTTTGCTGAAGGATGTTTTCCTGCTTTGAACAATCAAAGTTTACACAGAAGACCACACATAAACTCCTTTCTCTCACGTTTTCCTTCTATGTTTCTCTATCAGTACTCAATTTACCCATTTATTTATAGGGCTATGATCTAGAATTTATTTGAATTTATATTCATTAAGTTTACAGACAAAATGACACTCAGACTTTTATCTTCCTCCTTTGCCTATATTGATTCCTTAGACCTCTAAGCTCCTCTTTACTTCTTACTGTACATTCTCTCCCTGTTTTTTCCACTGTTCCTACTATTTTCTATAATGTCTTTCAGTTAATAATTACTAAATCTGCTTTCAGTTAAGGATTTTTTCTGAATTATGTATTGATTGATGACCAAACATATCAACTTATATATTGAACTTACTGCCAAACACACCTACTTGCACAAATCACATGCATGTCTATCTTAATGTGCCTGAAACAGAAGTCATAATCTTTCACGTCTTTTATCATTCCCCAACTTTTCCTGTGTGCTAATACAGTCCATTTGCTGGCTCTGTGTTCTGTGCCAGGTATTGTTGTAAGTACTTCTATTATATGCTTTGTACCAGATTCCCCAATTTAATCTGTATAACAACTATTCATCACTGATTTTCATTTGAAACACCACCTCCTCTTGGAAGTTTTCTGAAACTCTTTTAGCTGTCTTATGCCACAGGCCGAGTCCTGTGCATTCATAGCAAACAATATTTGCTCCTAGCTTAGTGCTTTGCTTGAGAATATGGTTTTAGAGTTTATGTTCTGTATCTTTCTCACTGTGATAGCCACAGCGAACAACACAGTTCCAGATATATGGTCATTGTCTAAATAATATTTTTGAACAAATTTATATATCCCAAATCTATCAGACACAGACAAAGCTATTTCTTTCTCTGTCTGGACTTAAATTCATACTGTTCTGAAGCTAAATTTGCTAAATAAATTTGCTCTATATCTGATTGTGCTATTGGAATTTTTTTTTCCTTTTAAAGAAGACCTATTTATTATCAATTAAGTCACATTATGCTATGGTCAAGTTTTCTGCTTATGTGTTTACCTTTACTGTTGACCAAATTTACACCAGCCTTCTCTTTTTTCACTGATCTTTCAGATAAATTATTTTATTTTCTTTGATGTCATGTTTGCCTGCTCATCAGAGTTCACGGGTTTTTTTGATGATGAGTTTAGGTCAAAAGCTGTTTCACATTAAATTTCTAAGGCATCAAAATTTAATTTTTATAGTGAAAAACTTGAATGTTTTCCATTTACAACCAGTTTCTCAAAGCATGTAATGGTAGAAACAATAAAAATTTCCCCCTTGAAACACCTGTATGGGAGCAGTTTCTTTTCATTATTTATTTACTGCAATTTGGTAGTAGAGCTACATCTGACTTTTTTCCAATTCATTCTTTTAATCCCAATGGTCTGCAGTCATCCATAAGGGGAAGGAGCACTGATTAGTTTGGTGGTTTGCTGAAATCTAGAACTCTCTTAGAGGTTTTAAGGACACAACTGACATACATATTAGATTAAATTGAGAGGCAGTGAAAAATAATTATTAAAGTTTACTCATCCTCCTTTCATTCTTTCTCATCTCTAAGGCAACATGCACGTTACTACATAACCTTACTCAGCTCAACACACTATGGGCATTACTTAATGCTCAAAAACACATATTTTTCCTCACACGATATTACACAATATTACAATACAGAATCCAATAAACTAATTGACAACATTATAAAGTGACTGGTTTCTGATTATTTTATCTTTTGAGCCAATATTTGAAAGGACACATGGATATGTACTGAATGATGATACCATGGTCACTGTATTGGAGGGATGAAGACACACACACACACACACACACACACACCACAACACAATTAGTGCTTTTGTTTTTCAATGTGAGGTTGAAAATATACCTGATGTCACTTCTGATACTTATCATACTAGGATTCCATTACATTTCCACCTATTTACATTATGACATCTCATGTATATTTCTGAAGGCTTTACAAAATATATAAATTCAAACTTACATCTTTGATTTGCATGTGAACAAGTTAAATCTATATTTTTTTTTCTTAAAGAAAAATGTGCCAGGGATTTACAAAGGGATAAAATAGTGCAAATTAAGTTACTTTTCTGTCAGTCAATCATAATTTCTGCAAATTGTTGGAATACACTAATTCTTAAAGTCACTTAGTTGAAAATGGTAGGTGAGAAGAAAATTTTCATTTGAACTTCACTTTTGTTCATGTTTCCATGCTGCCACTCACAGGGTCTCTAAATAACAGATATTTCTCTGAGATAGTTGTCTCAAACAAATTGCACTTTCTCATGAAATATTTTACCATTATAGTCCTAAGAAATATTTTCCTATAAATTTCAAAATATAAAAAGAAAAAAATATTTTAACTGTAGTTAAATGCTGGAAGCTCCTCTTTTGAACAAGATGGTATTTCATATCTCAGTACAGGGACTTATGTTTGAATGATATCAACCTTGACTTTTCCTTTTTCTTATTTAGTGGACTGATTCTGAAAATAAGTGAATAAACAAATGGTCCTTGGTAATTTACATTTAAAGCCAGCAATGAATCTTTGGAGTAATTCTTTTTAGCAAAAGCAATTGACGAACGCTGCCTTTGGGACAGTGTTCTTGTTGGCAACAAGTACCAGGTTATTTAGTTCATTTTCTTATTTTTCTAAACAACTTTATCTCAGTAAAGTTGACATACAATTAATTTCACATATGTGAAGTGTAAAATTTGATAAGTTTTGACATATGTAAATTACTGTGAAAATATTACCACAGCCACAAGAGAGAACATATCCATCATCCTGAAAAGTATCCCTATGCATCTCTGTAATCCCTCAGGCCCTCTTCTTCCTGTCCCCTCCTGTTCCCAGTTGACCACAGTAAAAGTTTCTGTCATTATACTTAAGTTTTTCTGTACAATTTTAAGGAAATGCAATCACAAAATATTGTACTACTTTGTCTTGGTTCTTTCACTGAGCATGCTTATTTTCTTTTTGCCCCATTGTGCATATCAGTAGTTTATCTTTTTTTACTGCTGAATAGTATTCCATTGCTGGTAGACCTATGGTGTTTCCAGTGTGCAGCTATTACAAATAAAGCTACTATAAACACTTGTATATGGGATTTTAAGGGACATGGGCTTTCATTTTTCTTGGGTATATATCTTGGAATACAGTGGAATTGCTGGTCATAAAGAATGTGTATGTTGAACTTTTTAAGAATCTGCCAAACTGTTTTCCAGAATGCCTTTAGCATTTTACAATCCCAACATCAGTGCTGGCATTATAAAGTGCTCCTTATCACTTGCTCCATATCAATATCAACCCTTAGCATGATCAGTTTTTTAAACTTTAGCTATTCTAGTAAGGTGCACTGGTATCTCGCAAAGGTGTGAAGTTGCATTTCCCTGATGACTAATGATATTTAGTATGTTTTCATATGTTTATTTGACTCCCATATATCTTTTCTACTACATTTCTGTTCAAATTTTTAAATTGTTTTGTTAAGATATAATATAAATATTCACATAATATAAAATTGACACTTTGAAAGTAGAGTTCAATGACTTTAGTATATTCACAGAGTTGAGCAGCCATAAACATTGTCTAGCTTCCATCACCTCCAAAAGAAACACTGTACCCCTGAGCAGTCACAGCCTATTCCTTCAGCCACCCTACTCCCTGCATCAGCACAAATCTACTTTGTGTTTCTATGGATTTTCCTATTCTTCTCATTTAGTATAAATGAAATCATACAATATGTAACCTTTATGTCTGACTTCTTCATGTAGCCTGATGATTTCAATGTTTTTCAGTGTTGTAGCATATATCATTACTTCAATATTTTTATGTCTCAATGATATTCCATTGTAGTGTTATACCATATTTTGTTTATCTATTCATTAGTTAATGAATATGTGGGTTGTTTCCACTTCTTGACTATGATGAATTTGGCTGCTATGAACATTCCTGCACATATTTTTGCATGTAAATTGATTTTCAAATCCCTTGCATATACTCCTATGAGTAGAATTGCTGGGTAATACAATAACTCTATCTTGAACATTTTGAAGTGTTTTCCAATGTGACTGTGCCATTTTACAATCCTACCAGGAATAGATGAGTGTTTCAATTTTCCACATCCTTGTCAACATTTGTTGTATTTTAGCCATCCTAGTGGGTGTAAAGCACTTTCTTATTTTGGTTGAAGTTACATTTCCTGATGACTAATGATGTTGAACCACTGCTATGAGCTTTTGGCCATTTTTATATCTTCTTAGGAAAAATGTCTATGAAAATTCTTTGCCTATTTTTATTTGTGCTATTTATCTTTTTATTATTGAGTTTTATGTATTTTTATTTATACTAGAGACAAGTTTCTTATGAAATATATGATTTTCAATATTTTCTTCTATTGTGTGTATCTCTCATTTACTTCATGGTGTCCTTTGAATCACAGCAGTTATAAATTTGAGGAAATCCAATCCATTTATAATTTACTTTTATTATTTGGGCTTTTGGTGTCATATGTAAGTGTTACATATTGCCTAAGATTTACTTCTAAGTTTTCTCCAAGAATTTCATAATTTTACCTCCCACATTTAAGTCTATTATCCATTTTATTAAATTTTTGTATATGGTGTCTATCCAGTTGACCAGCATCAGTTATTGTTTTAAATTATACTGTGGAATGTTTTATAAGGTTCTTTTGTCATTCATTTTACTGGCCATTTTATAGGGAAATTTTAACTTTGAAAACTCTCTTCTTATGATTTGTTGTAAATTTCACCCATAAATATTTCACTCTGTCCCTTTATTTTTTAAGTTACAGCTCTGCAAATATGCATTTAAATACACACACATATAGATGAGTTCTTATATAACAATGCATTTTCTATGTTTTTCTTTTGCTTGCCTTATTTCTCTTTGTCTTCCCTCTTGACTCTACGACCCAAATGCACTTCTTTCCTCACTCAGAATTAACATTCTGTGGTATAAATGTCCATAATTTTCTCCATGCTAAATAATTTTGTGTAACACATATGTAAATGCATACACAATATTTATATAGATAAAAATATACAAAGAAATAATTGAACTAATATGTGTATCAATTACATATACACAGATATCCATACACATGCAAATTTACTTATATACACAATTATAGGAATTTTGTTCCATGTACACATGACATGGATACAAACAGCATCATATTTTAAACACATATCAATATCTTACTTTACACAATAAACCCTTCCTCATGAGAATCACTGCAAAACATATGGTTTAACTGTGTTTTTCATACTATAAAATTGTGTAATATGTACTAAAATATATTCAATAGTCATTTTTCTATTGGCATTATTTTATTTCCAGCTTTTTCCATGAAGAACAATATTTCATTACTGAGTGATTTTCGTTTCTATGGGATAAATTCTCAGGAACAAAAATGCTGGTGGAAGGGCATATGAATTTTTAAATATTAAACTCTTTATTTTGTGATAATTGTAGATTTACATGAGGTTGTAAGAAATGTTAGACGAATACACTATATCCATTATCCAGTTTCCCCCAAAGGGAACATCTTACCAAACTATAGTACAATATCACATTGGATTTGACATTAATACAATCAAGAAAATATCCCAT
>JAQZBX010040960.1:0-22507 GCA_029593785.1 Cabassous unicinctus | reverse complement strand
TATATGAGAGTCTCTAGTATTCTGTGTGTGACTTTGCTGTGACCTAAAACTTCTTTGAAAATTAAATGAAAATTTGGGAGACACTGGGGAGTGAGGGGGGAAAGTGCCACGGTACAGACTAGACACCCGATAATGCAGTGATAAAAGGAAAAATATTTTTAAAAAAATTTTTCCCCATTTTTAAAATATCTCAATCCTTTAATTTATTTTTAGTGTTTTTTAAGTTTCCATGTATTTTTTCTCTTACATTTAAACTTATCATTATTATTTAATTTTCCTATTAATTGTATTTGGATATTATATGGGCTTCATCTTTAAGGAAGTTTTGGATCACAGAAGGGTTACAATGGGGGTGTGAGAGGACCGTTGGTGGGGGGTGTCAGGGATAGGGGTTTCATGGGAGGAAGTTCACCTGAATATACATAAAAGATATATAAAATTGTTCAAATGATCAAGGGGTGGGGCATTGTCACAGTGGGTGGAGAATCACTCAATAAATGAGGGAATACTGGATTTCAGCCTGGAGAGCTCTGCCATATTCTCCAAGGGAGCAGCAACAGTCCCCCAAGTTCAGGGGTAGTGTCTGGCAAAGGAGAATGGTCCACTAATGGGTTCTTGTTATTGATGACTAGCCTTAGAGTCTTTGCTTTTGTAATTGAAACTTAGCCTTTTGTTATCAGGTGCCTAAGGGTTGCCTCCTGAGAGCCTCCTTGTTGCTCAAATGTGGCCTCTCTCTAAGTCAAACTCAGTATATGAATGCCTTACCTTCCCCCCAATGTGGGACATGACTCCGGGGGATGAGCCTCCCTGGCAACAAGGGATTACTACCAAGTGCCAACTAGCAATATGACTGGAAAAAGACCTTGAATAAAAGGGGGAAAAGGTAAAGACAAATGAGTTCATATGGCTAAGAGACTTCAAAGAGAGTCGGGAGGTCATCCCAGAGGTAACGCTTTTGCACAACTCTGTAGGATCTCATAGAACACCAAAGTGGATCTCACCCCACACAGAGGGGCTCCTGAGGGCTCTGGAGACACCCAGGTCCTATATAATGGGGGGATAGCTCCAGAGATTGATGCCTTATCAGTGGGCTATACTTTGGAATCAGTGCTCCTGAGAGTGACAGAGTTGGACTCAAATAAGTCCTCCCTGCACATGGTCCATCAGTCCCTTCTAGTCAAACCTATATGTGGTGCTGGAGTTTGTAGGTATACTTCCAGAGACTGGATCCTTTGGCCTGCCCATGTGTCAGCTGTACCTGGAATCTCGGTGGAGCTGCAACTCCTACTCTAAAGCTCAATGGACTCACCCAAAACACCTGGCGAGGAGATGATGCTGGACAACGGCCATCCCAGGGAATGGAGACAGTCTGCAGCTGCAGGTAGGATAATCCCATCCATCTTATCCATGGGATATAAGGCCCCTCTCACTTGGAGGTGGAGTGGACATCACCATCCCAGACTCCTCAGGATTGGGGCAAGAGCTATGGACTAGAGTGGACTTACTGGTATTCTGTTGTAGACATACTGTGATTCAAACAATGGAAGAAATTACAACATTGATGTGGAGTCAGTGGCCACTGGATGCTTTTGGGGCAGGGAGAGGGAAAAGCAGTTGTAATACAGGGGCTTTTCCTGGACTTGGGAATTATCCTGAGTGACACTACAATGACAGATATAGGCCATTTACATCAGCATATAACATGCAGAACTGTGTGGGAGAGAGTGTGGTCTACAATGTGAACTATGGTCCATGCTTAGTGGCAAAGTCCCAGGATGTGTATATCCATTGCAGGTGATGTGCCACACTAATGAAAGATGTTTATGTGGGAGGTTGTGGGAGGTGTGGGAGGTGGGAAACATGGGAATCCATGTAATTTTTGTGTAACATTTATGTAATCTTAGCACCTTTTAAAATATTTAAAAAAAATATATATATAGGGGATTCCCATATATCCCAACCCCTCTCCCTCCCACACTTTTCCCCATTAACATCTTTCATTAGTGTGGTACATTTGTTACAATTGGTGGACATATATTGAAGCATTGCTACTAACCATAGTCTGTAGTTTACATTACAGTTTATACTTTGCACCACACAATTTTATGGATTTTGTTAAAATGTATAATAGCCTGTATCCATCATTAGAATGTCATGCAGAACAATTCCAATGTCCCAAAAATGTCCCATGTTACATCTATTCTTCCTTCTCCCTCCCCTCAGAACCTCTGGTGGCCACTGCCTTTATATCAGTGTTACAAGTTTTCTTCCATACTAGAATAATAATAAATCTACTTTAATCCATAGTTGCATTCCCCCCTTATGATTGTTCATTCCTCAATCTTGAGGATTTTGGGATGGTGATGCCCACTCTGCTTCTGGTTGAGAGTGGGCTTAGATCCCATTGGGTGTATGGATGGAACTGTCTTGTTTGCAGTTGTAGATACTCCATGTTTTGGGGGGATGGGCATTGCCCATCATCATCCTTTTGTTAGTTATCATGGGAGAGTCCAATGAACTAGAAAGTAGGGTTGGGAATTTAGTTTATATAGTAATTTAGCCACTCACCCAATGAGACTCTTGGTGGTTTTCACAAATCTCAAGTCTTCAGCTACACACACACACACACACACACAAAATTTCTTTCAGGGCACACATAGAACCTTTCACACCCTTTATGTGTCACGTAAGTTGGGAATTTGAAGCCTTAAGTTCATCCCTTTCCTTTATAACTGTATCTAGCACATTTAGGAACAATCATACAACATCATTATATCTTTTAACTCAACAAAACTCTGTTAAGGTATCAAAAACACTCTCACCTAGAGCCTTGCTTTTTATAAGCATTTAAGCAGCCATATCCAGGGGCAATACTTTGTGTTATCTCTATTGCCAACTTGTGCCATGAACTATCAGTGCCATCTTGATTGTTGGAAACAGAGTCATTAGTGCCCTTGAATCTAATCATATTATAGAACCAATACCAAAAGCATCAGAACCAATTAAAAAATCTCAGCCTTAAGATTCTGTTTCTCAAGAGCCAATGCTACTACCAAAGATGTTTTAGTCAGGGTTCTCTAGGGAAACAGAATTGACAAAAAATAAATGTAAATATTATGAGATTTGTATAACAACAGTCTTATGCCACTGTGGATAGGCAAATCAAAATTCCATAGGGCAGGCCACAAACTGGGGACTTTGATGAATATTTTCAGTGAATTCTGGCGGACTGATACAGAGATGGAAATTCTTTATTCTGACTGCTCAAATCATCACTTCTCCTTTTAAAGCCTTCAACTGTTTAGATGAGACTTCTCTCATTGTTGAAGGCAATCTCCTCAGTTGATTTTAGATGTAATCAGCCATAGATGCAACCAACTTACTGACAATTTAACTCCATGTAATGCCCTCACAGTAACAATCAGGCCAGTGTTTGCTTAACCAAACAACTGAACACCATAACCCAGCCAAGTTATCACATGAACTTAACCATCCCAAGCATATTAGAACTGACAGACATAAAAAGAACTGTAAGAGAATACTATGAACAACTGTATGCCAACAAATTAGATAACCTATTGAAATGGAAAAATTCCTAGAAACACATAAACTACCTACACTGACTCGAGAAGAAATAGATGATCTCAACTAACCAATAAAAGGAAAAGATATTGAATCAGTCATTTAAAACCCCTTTCAAAAAAAAACACAAAAAAACCCAGGACCAGATAGTTTCACTGGTGAATTTTACCAAACATTCCAGGAAGAGTTAACAACAATCCTGCTTAAACGCTTCCAAAAAAATTTAAGAGGAGGAGAAATTCCCTAATTCATTCTACAAGACCAACATTGCCCTTGTACCCCAGCCAGATAAAGATACCACAAGAAGAGAGTATTACAGACTCATATCCTATTATGAACACAGATGCAAAAATCTTACACAAAATACTGGCAAACCAAATCCAACAGCACATTAAAAGAATTATGCACCATGATCAAGTGGGACTGATCCCAGGTATGCATGTGTGATTCATAAGAAAATCAATTAATGTAATACAGCACTTTAACAGAATGAAGACAAAAAATAAATAAATAGATGATCATCTCAATTGATGCACAAAAGGCATTTGACAAAATCCAGCACCCCTCTTGATAAAAACACTCAGAAAACTTGGAATAGAAAGAAACTTCCTCAACATGATAAAGAGCATTTATGAAAAGCCCACAGCTAACATCCTAAGTTCAGGAATAAGGCAAGGATGCCTACTGCCGCCACTGTTATTCTACATTGTCCTAGAAGTTCTAGTCAAAGCAATTATGCAAGAAAAAGAAATAAAATGCATCCAAACTGGAAAGGAAAAAGTAAAACTTTCCCTATTTGCAGATGATATGATCCTATATAGAGAAAATCCTTAAAAATCCACAACAAAACTCCTGGAACTAATAAATGAATTCAGCAAAATGGCAGGATACAAGATAAACACCCAAAAACCAGTAGTGTTTCTATACACTAGCAATGAACAATCAGAAGTAAACTCAAGAAAAAATTCCATTTACAATAGCAATACTCAAATATCTAGGAATAAAACTAACCAAGAATGTAAAGGGCTTGCACAAAGAAAACTAAAAAACACTACTAAAAGAAATCAAAGTAGTCTTATATAACGGAAAAATATCCTGTGTTCATGGAATGGAAGACTGAATATTGTTAAGATGTCAACTCTACCTAAAGTGATTTAAAGATTCAACATATTCCCAATAAAAATTCGAGCAACCTTCTTTGTAGATATAGAAAAGCCAATCATCACTTTTATATGGTAGGGTAAGGGGCTCTGAACAGTCAAATCCATCTTGAAACAGAAGAACAAAGTTGGAGGGCTCACACTTCCCAATCTTAAAGCTTGGAAAACCACAGTAATCAAAACAGTATGGTATTGACACAAGGACATTGTGATGGTTAGGCTAATGTGTCAACTCAGCCAGGTAATTGTGCCCAGTTGTTTGGTCAAGGAAGCACTGGGCTAATTGTAATACATGGACATTTATGTCACCAGTGAGTTTACTACATAGATGGCTGATACAATCAACCAAGGAGATTGCTGTCAGTGATGAGTTACATTTTATCCAGTCAGTTGAATGCCTTAAAAGGGGAAGTGATCTCAGCATTCAGAGAGAATTTTCCAGCTTGACTTCAGATAGCCTGCATCTCCTGGGAACTCATCAAGGACCTTCATCAGAGCCTCTGGCTTGCAGCTTTCCTGCAGAATTTGGACTTGTGCATCCCCATGGTCACATGAGAGAATTTTATAAAATCTTATACTGTTTATAGATATCTCCTGCTGATTCTGTTTTCCTAGAGAAACCTGACTAATACAGACATATAAACCAAGAGAATCATATTGAGAGCTCAGAAATCAATCCTTACATATGGCAATCTGATTTTTGACAAGCAGGCAAAGATCATTCAATTAGGAAAGAATAGTTTCTTCAGCGCAAGTGCTAAGAAAACAGAATCTTCATTTGCAAAAGAATTAAGGTGGACCCCTACCTTACACCACATAGCAGTTTATGAATTCTAAAAAGAGATACTGGATTATATTTGTAAACTGGTCTTTTCCTCTGGGCATATTAGAGTGCATTGGATTCAGAGGTTTCACTTTTACTTGATTAAATAATGATTAAGGCTTTGATTGGGCCATGTCAGGAGGATGTTGAGTCCCTGCCTCCCTGGTGGACGGGGACTTACAGAGAAACCTACACCTCAGAGAAGGGAGGTTGGAGTTTTGAGGGGGAGCCCCGGGAAGTAAGCACACAGAGAAGCTTGGTCATGAGAAGGCCCCGGGAAGAGAGACAGCCGTTCACCTGACAGTTCACAGCTGGCCTTGTGGAGAAAGCAGAGCAGCTGATCCCAGAGAGAATCGAGCCCTGGGAGAGAGACAGACTTATCCCAGCCTACAACTGATATTGGAAGAAGCTGGGACCATAGGGTCTTAAGAGGAAGATGACGACTGAATGTCGGCAGCATCTTGCTCCAACATGTGACAACAGACTTTGGTGAGGGAAGTAACTTATACTTTATGGCCTGGTAACTGTAAGCTTCTATTCCAAATAAATACCCTTTTATAAAAGCCAACAGATTTTTGTTATTTTGCATCAGCACCCCTTTGGCTGACTAATACACATTATATACAAAGATCAACTCAAAAAGAAAAAATCAAAGACCTAAATATAAGAGCCATTACTGTAAAACACCTCCAAGAAACCATAGTAAAGCATCTTCAGGTTCTTGTGTTAAGCAATGGTTTCTTAAACTTTACCCCAAAAGTCCAATCAACAAAAGAAAAAAAAAAAAAGAGATAAATGGAACTTCATCAAAATTAAAGGTTTTTTTGCTTCACAGGACATTATCATGAAAGTACAACAACCTATACCATGGGAGAAAACATTTGGAATCCACATATCAGATAAGTGTTTAATATCCAGAATATTTAAGGACATCCTTCAACCAAACAAAAAGACAATTTTAAAAATGGGCAAAAGACTTAAGTAGACATTTCTCCAAAGAAGATATACAAATGGCCAAAAAGCACATGAAAAGATGCTCAACATCCTTAGCAATTAGGGAAATGCAAATCCTAACCACAATGAGATTCCATTTCACATCCACTAGAATGACTGCTATTTAAAAAAACCAGAGAACTACAAGGATTGGAGAGGATGTGGAGAAAAAGGAACACTCATTCACTGTCGGTGGGAATGGTACAGCTGTGTGGAAAACAGTTTGGCAGTTCCTCAGAAAGCTAGCCAAAAGAAAGCAGGCACTCAAACAAATATTTGCACACTGATATTCATAGTGGCATTATTCACAACTGCCAAAAGATAGAGCAAACCAAGTGTCCATCAACAGATGAATGGATAAACAAAATGTAGTATTCCAGAATATTATTCAGCCATAAAAAGGAATGTAGTTTTGATACATGCAACAACATGGATGAACTCTGAAGACATGTTGAATGAAATAAATCAGACACAAAAGGACAAATATTGAATGATCTCACTAATATGAAACAATTAGAATAAGCAAGCTCATAGAGTCAGACTCTGTATTTATAGTTTATCAGGAGACAGGGTGAGGATAGGGAATAGGGAGTTAAGGCTTAAAACGTAAAGTGTTTCTTTTTGGGATGATGGAAAATTTTGGTAATGGATAATGATGATGGTAGCTCAATGTTATGAATGATTGGCAGCACAGAATTAAATATTTGAATGTGGTTGAAAAGGGAAATTTTAGATTGTATATATTTTACTAGAATAAGTTTTTAAAAAAAAATCCATGTAACTGCACAACACAGTGAACCCTACATTAAACTATAGATTATAAAAATGAACTTTCATTAATTGTAACAAATGTACCACACCAATGTAAGGTGTTAATAATAGGGTAGTAAATGGAAATCCTGTATTTTATGCATAATTATTCTGTAAAGCTACAACTTCTCTAATTAAAAAAGTGTATTGGGTGAGGGAATGGAAGATACAAGATGGAAGACCTAGGATTCCTTTTAAATACCTTATTTTGAAAGTATGCAGAGAATTCAAAGCTGTTGTTTAATCTACAACCATTTAGAGAGAAACCTCTCTCTCTCCCAGCATCAGAAGGAGCAGCAGCCCAAGTAGTTTCTCTTCCCTACGTCTAGAGTGGCCTAGAAAAAAACAAGGGCTCCTCAAATATAGAACGTATTCAGTAGCTTGCATAACCTAGCTCACGGAGAAAGGTGCCTCTGAGAGCTCCATGTGAACAGCAAGCTTAGCTAGATTTAAAGATGACAAGAGAACCTAGCACCAGCAGTGAGAGCAAGCTTACACTTGATTACCACAGGTACTTGAGGGCTAGGCGTCCAAGAGAAGGAAAATGATAGCAAGAGTCAATGTTTAATGGGTGTGGATACTGATTGTCTTTACTCCAGGTACCATTCAAAGAGCTTTAGATGGGTTGATGCATTATCATCACAACAGCCCTAGTCAGTAAGTGTGTGCTGCCTAATTGCAGGAGCCACCATTTATACTATAAAATGCCAGGGCTCCCACAATGCAAGTTTCTGTCGACTTTCTGCAGAGGATTTTGGTGTGGAAAACCAAGTCACCGCTCTTGACCAAGAAGGAGAGTTTATGGCAACTACCTATCTTTAAGAGTTGTAGAATACAACATGCATGGTGCACTCTGGAGTTGCTCAACATGGTGGGTCCTATGAGGGAGATAATTTTATTGGCCTTATTTTCCATAGAAGAAACTAAGGCAGAGAGAAAGTAAGTAACTTGCCCTTTATCACCCTGTTAGTAAATGGACTTGAATTCAAACCCAGGTATATTCCATCCCCATGTTCTTAATTAGCTGTGTTCTTAGTCACCACACTCCACTGCCTCTTTCTAAAAAAAGGCTAATGGGGAAGGAGAAGAGTGATAAGAGACAGGGGGTAGAAGGTAAAAATGAATAAGAGAAAGGAAAGAAAAAGGAGGGAAAAGCATTTGCTTCAGGTTCCAACCAGGGATGAAGCTCCATAGATGCCCTCCTGAGGAATTGCTTTCCCCTCTTGTGAGTGGTGTTCTGCCCCAATAAGAACTTCATGAAGGAGAAATTTGTCAGGAAGCATTTTCTCATATAGTGAACGTGAGGTTTGGTTTCTTCTTTTTATCACTGGACAGGATTATTTTCAGTGATACCTCCTCACGGGCAGATGCAGGGCCTTTGGTACATGACATCCCTCTGCATCTGCCATCATGGTGTGCATGAAATAGTGTCCATTTTCCTTCCAGTTTGAATAATTCTGTATATTGTGACTAATATCTATTAATATACTACAATAACATTTTAAGTAGACATACAAGGAGTTTGATGAAGACCCCACTCCCTACCCCTACCCTGAGAAGCTAGATGAGAAGTACATCAGGCTAGAGCAAAAGAACAGAAATTTCATTACAAATGGCAGACTTTGATAGAATACTTGGGAAACAGTCAATGGTGTATTTCTCTTGCTCATAAACTAGTTTTTTATTTAGGTTATGTGAGGAACTTGGGACAAAATCTGTGTCCTCCACATTGTACAGTTGAGAGTATGACGTTTGGCTGGACCACTGTCTCTAGGATACTCCTTCTCTTACCATGAAGAATGAATATCTCATTTATAATAACAGCTTACTCACATCGAAAAAAGCACCACATAATTAACCAATCAAGATATCTACTGAGTACCCTGCATTGTGCAAAGAGCTTACATTTAATATCAGCCTTCACAGACATAGCAATTTGACTCGGAAGGTAGTTCTACAGATATACTAAGTAATAACATTAATAATGATAGGCAACATTTACTGAGAGTGTGTTCCAGGCACTAAGCTTTACATACTATTAATTCCATTTATCCTACAACCATCCTGCAACAGTCATCATTGTCCTCTTTTTTTACCACTGAGGCAACTAAGATTTAAAGAGATATGCTCTATGTGTGCCAGATTATAGAAGATTTTGAATGTTAAGCTAAGAAATCGATACTTTCCCTTCTAGAAAAGCATTAATGGTTTATTATCAGGGAAGAAACCTGAGCCAAAGGGAGTTTAGGAAGATTACTGTGGCTGTGATGGATAATAACAGCTAATACTTCAAAGCTCTATGTGCCAGACACTCATTTTATCCTCAAAAGCACTCTCTCATGTAAATACGATTTTTATTCCCAATTTACCACAAAGAGTTAAATGATCTGCCCAAAGTCACACAGCAAAGAAATGCAGAACTGGAATTTAAACCAAGGCAGGTGGGCTCCAGAGTCTGATCTATATTTTAGTCTTCATTCTATACCGTATATGTAGAATGGAATGACTATTTTGAGTTATTAAAAGAATCAGCTTATCAAACAGTAAGTTTCAGTTTAAATGTTCTTTTATCATTTTATTGTCAAAAGTGGAGGAGAGGGAAGTGGATGTGGCTGAAGCACTTGGGCGCCCACCTACCACATGGGAGGTCCCGGGTTCAGTTCCAGTGCCTCCTAAAGAATATGAGCAAGACAACGAGCTGATGCGGCAAGCTGACACAACAAGATGACGCAACAAGATAACAGCAACAAAGAGACACAACAAGGAATCACAATGAGAGACTCACAAGTGGGAATGGAGGTGGCTCAAGCCATTGGGCACCTCCTTCCCACACCCATGAAGTAGCCCTGGGGAAGAGTAACACAGCCCTAGCACTGGCAGCTAGGGAGGGTATCAGGCTTCAAGTAAGAAAGTTTTCAGCTCCCTTCACACAAACAGGACTAATTCTACTGAGTGTGCAGCTGCCCAGGTCAGGAGGAGAACATGGATGGGTGTGTACAAATATGTATGCAAGAGAGACCTGAGATGCTAAAGGATTCTAAGGTTACTGTGATTTGCCTTTGTAGGAAATAAGTGTTCTTGACCTTTATTTCTTGCATAATTAAATTTCTTTCTGACATATGGTTCAAATGGGAGTCAGTGCCAGTTTAATGAAAAAATGTTTCTGAGATTTCATCAGTGGGAGCTTAACTAAGAAGAGTATGATTTCCAATAAAATAACTCAGACCCTCATGCTTGTCTAAGATCACAAGTGTCCAGGAACTGAGAAGAAGGCAGAATTGGGTTCAATTTATCTGCTTTTCCAGATTTGTTCAGTCCACCTGCCTCCCAATAGTCCACTTGTTCAATGAAGAGTCCCAACAAGCCACCTTGTCTCTTAATTCTGCCAGTTATCTCAAAGTCTCCAAGGTAAGGACTCAGCTTGGGCATGGACCCCAATGTATCCACCTGGAGGAAGGAGCCACAGCATTCTATTACCCAAGTCCAACACCCCCAGAAGACCTACAGAGGCTCTGGGTCCTACCACAACATCTGGACTAATATCAAGCACTGTGCTGTGGGCAACAGATTTTGCTTTCCAACAGATGTCCATAGGGGCTGAGTAACACAATCCAAGAGGAGTCAGTGCCCTCTTTGATGAATGAGAGACAAAGACAGTAAGGAGCCAGCAGACAAATTCCTTTCCTCCACTTGAAGGTATGTTCTAGGTTTGAATAAAAGCAAGACTGCTTTTTATTTAGATTGTATATATTTTACTAGAATAAGTTTTTTTAAAAAAATCCATGTAACTGCACAACACAGTGAACCCTACATTAAACTATAGATTATAAAAATGAACTTTCATTAATTGTAACAAATGTACCACACCAATGTAAGGTGTTAATAATAGGGTAGAAATCTCCCCAGAGTACAAAACATCAGGCTGTGATTTCTTATGCCAGCTTTGCTAACACACATTGTATTTGCTTTCCCTCCTTCCCTACCCCACTTTCCTTCACCCTTCACCCTTAAATAAAGCATTAGCTAAATTGAGGGAGTTCATCACCTCAAGACATGCCCCACAAGCAATGCTAAAGGGAGTTCTTCAGGCTGACAGGAAAGGACACTAGAGAGTGAATCGAAGCAGCGTAAAGAAATAAAGACTGCCAGTAAAAGTGACTATGTGGGTAATTATAAATGCCATTACTACTGCATTGTACTTTTTGATATATAACTTCATTTTTTACTTCTTATAGATTCTAAAATGCAAATGCATTACAAGTAATGATAAATCTATGGTTTGGGATATACAATATACAAAGATATAATTTGTAACAAGTAAAACAAAAGTGTGACAGAATGGAGAGGTATAGGAACAGTGGAAGTATATGCTATTGCAGTTAAAAATCATATGTGAATGTTATAGATATAAAATATTAAATGTAAGCCCCATGGTATCCACACACAAAATACATGAAAAATATAAACAGAAAGAAATGAGAAGGGACTCAAAATGGTATGATACAAAAAAAAAAAAACAAATAAATATGAAAATAGGCATTAGTGGAAGAATTGAGGATGAAAAGGGTATAAGATGTACAAAGACGAAAGAGCAAAATGGCAGAAGAAAATCCTACACTATCAGCAGTTACATTAAATGTAAATGGACTGCAAATATTCTCGCTGTCCTGATTTTGTGATAATCAGGGTAGGCTAAACATTCACTATATTAGAAACCATGCATGTGTCCCCAGACCTAGTTTTTCTCCCTAGGTCTGGTTTTTAGAATGCTGGTGATAAACTAAGCCTGACTTATTATATGACCATCCTGTATGGGAAAAGACTGTAACTTTGGGTATCTTTGGTCAACCTTAAGAGATATAGCAGGGGGACAGATGTGGCTTGGGTGGTTGGGTGTCCATCTCCCATATGGAGGGACCTGGGTTTGATCCCCGGGACCACCCAGTAAAAATAAAAAAAGAAAAATATAGAAGGTGCGTGGGCCACTAGACTCCGTCCATGGGTGCGCTGTCAGGCCCCGCGAGTCTCACAGCAAGATGATGACGTAACAGGAGAGTGACACAAGGGAGAGCCAAGATGACACATGCTGAAAAACCAGAAACTAAGGTGGCACAGGCTGTAGGACGCCTCTCTCCCACATCAGAGATTCCAAGGATCGAATCCCAGTGAAGACAGGAGGAGAAGGATGAGAAGAGAGGGCAGAAAATGGACAGAGTTGTCCAGCGAATGGACTCAGGAACAGCAAAAACGGGGAAGAGGGGGTGTAAAAATAGACAAAAGTAAATAAATAAATAAATACATAAATAAATCCTTAAAAAATGTATAGGGGAGGAAGATACAGACTACAGTTAGTAGTAATACTTTGACAATGCTCTTTCATGATTTGTTAACAATTGTTTCACAACAATGCAGGGTATTTGTGGGGGGGAGGGGTGATGTGTGGGTGCCCTGTATGATGTTATGCATGTTTGGTTTGTAAGTTCACCATATTTACTGACACTTATAGTTTATGTATGTTCATGTATGAATGATATACTTCAATAAATTGTTTTTAAAAAAACTAAAAAAAAATGTAAATGGATTAAACCCTCTGATCAAAAGACAGAGATGGGCAAAAATGGATAAAAAAAGCATGACCCAACTATATTCTGTCTTCAAGAAACTCACTTTAAATTCAAAAAGATAAGTAGGTTGAAAGTAAAAGACGAAAAATTATATACCATATAACTAAAAGAGAGCTAGGTTAGCTATACCGAAATCAGACAAAATAGACCTTAAGTCAAAAATTGTTATAGGGACAAATAAGGTCACTATATGCTGAAAAGGGGGTCAATTCAATAAGAAGACATAACAATTATAAATATATAAGTACCAAATGGCAGACAGCAAAAATATATGAAACAAATACTGACATATTTAAAGAGAGAAACAGATAGTTCTACATTAATAATAGGAGATTTCAGTACCTCATATTCAATAATGGATAGAAGATCTAGAAAGAAAATCAATAGAGAAATAGACGACTTGAACAATACTCTAAACCAACTATACCTATCAGACATAGAGAATATTTCACCCAACAGCAGCAGAATAAGCGTTCTTCTCAAGTACACATGGACAATTATCCAGGATAGACCATATGTTAGATAACAAATGAGGCTCAATAAATTAAAAATTGCTGAACTCATACAACGTATCTTCTCAAATTACAGTGAATTGAACTGGAAATCAATAACAGAGAGAGCATTGAAAATTTCACAAAAAATGTGGAAAATAAACAATGCACTCAACTAAAAAATGCGTCAAAGAGGAAATCACAAGGGAAATTAGGAAATAGTTTGAGGAAAATGAAAACAGAACACACTAAAACAGTGCTGACAGGGAATTTTATAGCTCTAAATGCTTACATTAAAAAAGAACAAATATCTCAAATCAGAGACCTAACCTTACAACTGGAGGATCTAAAGAAAAGAGCAACCTAAACCCAAAGCAAGCAGAAGGCAGGAATAACAAAGATTAGAACAGAGATAAAGTGAAATAGAGAATAAAAAAATAATAGAAAGAAGCAACAAAACCAAAAGATAGTTCTTTGAAAAGATCAATAAAATTGACAAACCTTTAGCTAGACTGACAAAGAAAAAAAGAGACAGGACACAAATAATTAAAATCAGATATGAAAGTGGGGACATTATTACAGACAACACAGAAATAAAAAGGATTATAAGGGGATACTATGAACAACTGTTTACCAAAAAATTAGATAACATAGATGAAATGGAAAAACTCCTAGAAACATCTAATATACCTACACTGACTCAAGAAGAAATAGAGGTCACTACAAACCAATAACAGAGGTTGAATCAAGTCATTAAAAACTCCCAACATGAGAAGCAGATGTAGCTCAAGCAGTTGAGCACCCACCTCCCACATGGGAGGTCCCAGGTTGGTTCCTGGTGCCTCCTAAAGAAAACAAACAAACAAACAACAAGCAAAACAAGGAGAAAACAATGAGCAAACAACAAGCAAAACAACAAGCAAACAACCAGCTAAACAACAAGCAAACAGATGAAAGAGCCAACTCAGGGGAGACAATGTGGCTCAGTGGTTGAGTGCCAGCCTCCCAAATACAATGTTCTGGGTTCAATCACCGGTGCTGGTCCCTAAAAAAAAAAAATCTCAACAAAGAAAAGCCCAGGACCAGATAGCTTCACTGGTGAACTTTACCAAACATTCCAAGAAGAATTTAAAACAATCCTGCTCAAACTTCCAAAAACTTGAAGAGGAAGGGAAACTTCATAATTCATTATATGATACCAGTGTCATCCTAATACCAAAGCCAGATAAAGATAGCACAAGAAAAAAATTACAGAGCAATATCCCTTATGAACATAGATGAAAAAATCCTCAACAAAATACAAGCAAACTGAATCTAACAGCACATTTTAAAAAATTACAAACTCAAACCCTGATCAAGTGGGGTTTATCCCAGGTGTGCATGTGTGGTTCAATGTAAGAAAATCAATTAATGTAATACACCGCTTTAAAACATGATCATCTCGATTGATGCAGAAAAGCCATTTGATAAAATCCAGCACTACTTCTTGATAAAAAAAACACTCAGAAAACTAGGAATAGAAGATAACTTCCTAAATCTGATGAAGGGAATATATGAAAAACCCATCCTACTTAATAGTGAAAACCTGAAGGTCTTCCCTCTAAGTTCAGGAACAAGACAAGGATGACCACTGTCACCACTGTTATTTAACACTGTACTTAAAGTGGTAGATAGAGCAATTAGGCAAGAGAAAGAACTAAACAGCTTCCAAACAGTAGGTTGGTGCAAAAGTAACTGCAGTTTTCCATTGTTGAAATTTGCCATTTGATATTGGAATACATTCTTAAATAAATGTGGTTATGTTATAAATCATTTTAATGTGCATATCTCACTTTATATTTTTTGTTAATGACTTATTACTTTCTGTTTAGTTTATATATATTGGACTATGGAAATGATGTTAGAAAAAAAGCAAATTTGAGCAATTTTCTTCTTTGAGTTCAAAATGGGTCGTAAAGCAGCGGAGACAACTGCAACATCAACAGTGCATTTGGCCAGGAACTGCTAATGAACATATAGTGCAGTGGTGGTTCAAGAAGTTTTGCAAAGGAGATAAGAGGCTTGAAGATGAGGAGCATGATGGTCGGCCATTGGAAGTTGACAACAACCCATTGAGAGCAATCATTGAAGCTAATCCTCTTACAACCACATGAGAAGTTGCTGAAGACCTCAGCGTCGACTGTTCTATGGTCGTTCAACATTTGAAGCAAATTGGAAAGGTGAAAAAGCTCAGTAAGTGGGTTCCTCATGAGCTGACCAAAAATTTTAAAAATTGTCATTTTGAAGTATCATCTTCTCTTATTCTATGCAACAACAATGAACCATTTCTTGACCGGATTTTGATGTGCAATGAAAAGTGGATTTTATAGGACAACCAGTGATGACCAGCTCAGTGGCTGGACTGAGATGAAGCTCCAAAGCACTTCCCAAAGCCAAACTTACACCAAAAATGGTGAAGGTCACTATTTGGTGGTCTGCTGTTGGTCTGATCCACTACAGCTTTCTGAATTCCAGCAAAACCATTATATCTGAGAAGTATGCTCAGCAAATCGATGAGATGCACTGAAAATTGCAATGCCTGCAGCCTGCACTGGTCAACAGAAAGGGCCCAATTCTTCTCCATGACAGCGTCCGACTACACATTGTACAACTAACACTTCAAAAGTTGAATGAATTGGGCTATGAAGTTTTGCCTTATCCGCCATATTCACCTGACCGCTCACCAACCGACTAACACTTCTTCAAGCATCTTGACAACATTTTGCAGGGAAAACACTTCCACAATCAGCAGGATGTAGAAAATGCTTTCCAAGAGTTCGTCGAATCCTGAAGCACAGATTTTTACACTACAGGAATAAACAAACTTATTTCTCCTTGGCAAAAATGTGTTTATTATAATGGTTCCTATTTTGATTAATAAAGATGTGTTTGAGTCTAGTTATAATGATATGAAATTCATGGTCCAAAACCGCAATTCCTTTTGTACCAACCTAATAGCAAAGGAAGAAGTAAAACTTTCCCTAGTTGCAGATGGCATGATCCCATATATGAAAAACACCCAAAAATCCAAAACAGAGCTAGCACAGCTAATCAATGAATTCAGCAAAAATCAATGAATTCGGCAAGGTACAAGATCAATAGGCAAAAATCAATAGTGTTTCTACACACTAGTAGCAAACAATCAGAAGTAGAAATCAAGGAAAAATGCCATTCCTAATAGCAAGTATCTAGGAATAAATTTAACCAACTATGTAAAGGACTTATACAAGGAAAACTGCAAAGCATTGCTGACAGAAATTAAAGTAGTCCTAAATAAATGGAAGGACATTCCATGTTCATGCACTGGAAGACTAAATATTATTAAGATGTCAGTTATACTCAAAGTGATTTACAGATTCAACACATTCCCCCAAAAAATCCAACAGCCTTCTTTGCAAAAAATGGAAAAGCCAATCATTACATTTACATAGAAGAACAAAGTTGGAGGACTCACACTTCCCAACCTTAAAACTTATTACAAAACCATAGAAATCAAAACAGCATGGTACTAGCAGGAAGACAGACATACAGACCAATGGAATTGAACTGAGAGTTCAGAAATAAACCCTCACATCTATGGCTAATTGCTTTTTTTAAAAAAATAATTTTATTGACATATAGTTCACGAACCTAATAATTCATACATTTTAAGTGTACAATTCAATGTTTTTTAGTATTTTTTGCTCATTGTCTGCTCATTGTTTTTGCTCACTGTCTGCTCATTTTCTTTAGGAGGCACCAGGAACTGAACCCGGGACCTCCCATGTGGGAGGTGGGTACTCAACTGCTTGAGCCACATTCCCTGCTAATTTCTTTTTGACCAGGGTACCAAGTCCACTCAATTGGGAATTAATACGCTCTGCAAAAAATGGCACTGGAAAAACTGGATGTCCATATGCAAAAGAATAAAAGTGGACCCCTACCTCACACCGTATAAAAAAATGTACTCAAAATGGATCATAGACTTAAATATAAGAACCAAAACTATAGAACTCCTACAAGAAAACAAAGGAAAGCATCTTCAGGACCTTGTGTTACACCCAAAACACAAGCAACAAGAGAAAAAATTGATAAATGGGACTTCCTCCAAATTAAAAACTTTTGAACATCAGAGGACTTTATCAGTAAAGTAAAATGACACATTGGGATAAAATATTTGGAATCCCCATATCCATTAAGAGTTTAATGTCCAGAATATATCAAAAACACAAGGTACAACCCAGTTGAAAAAATGGGCAGAAGACCTGAATAGACATTTCTCCAAACAAGATATATAAAAGGTGCTCAACATCATTACCATTAGGAAAGTGCAAATCAAACCCACAATGAGATATTCACACCCACCAGAACGGATACAATTTACAAAATGGAAAATAAATGTTGGAGAGGATGCAAAGAAATAGGAACACAGGCCATTGCTGGCAGGAATGTAAAATGGTGCAGCTGCTTTGGAAAACAATTTGGCAGTTCCTGAGAATGCTAATTATCGAATTACCATATGACCTGGTATGTTAGTCAGCCAAAAGGGAGCTAATGCAAAGTACCAGAACTCTGTTGGCTTTTATAAAGGTATTTATTGCGGTAGAAGCTTACAGTTACCAGGCTCTAAAGAGTCCAACTCAAGGTACCATAAGAGGTACTTTCTCACCCAAAGTCTGTTGCCACCCATTGAAGCAAGATGGCTACCAGTCTCTGTGAGTGTTCAGTCTTCCTCTCCCTCCTAAGGCTCCATGGTCCCAGCTTCTTCCAATTTAGCTGTAGGCTGGAGAACTTGTCTCTCTCCCCAGAGTTTTTCTTCCCGGGTTCAGCTGCAGCTGTAGGCTACCAAGCTAATCTCTCTTCCCAGGGCCTCTGCAGTCTATAGAGCTGTCTGTCTTCCTCTGTGTTGTTCTTCTCTGTGTGTTTACTTTTTTTTTTTTTTTAACTTTTTTTTTAAACTTTATTTTGTACATTTAATAATTGAAAATATAAACAATTAAAAACCAAAAAGTAAACACAGATGAATAAATATACGCATTTCTCCACCGATGTCATAGCAACATTATTCACCATTGCCAAAAGTTGGAAACAACCCAGGTGTCCATCAACAGGTGAATGGATAAACAAACTGTGGTCTATTCACACGATGGAATATTATGCAGCTGTAAGAAGAAATGAAGTTGTAAAGCATATGGCAACATGGATGAACCTGGAGGACATTATGTTGAGTGAAGCAAGCCAGACACAAAAAGACAAATACTGTATGAATGTGTGTTTACTTTTGTGTGAGTGTCTGTTTTATCCCCAAGGGAGCTGGGACTCGATGCTGAGTTGCACTCTAATGACATGGTTGGATCAGAGCCCTAATCTTAACATAATTTAATCAGACATCTCAGCTGAATCTAATACAACCAAAGGGTTATCACACCAGAGGAACTGGCCAGTTTACAAATATAATCTATATTTCTTTTTGGAATTCATAAATAATATTAAACTGCTATACCTGGCAATCCCACTTCTAGGAATACATCCAAAATAATTAAAAGCAGGGACTCAAACAGATGTTTACACACCAATGTTCATGGTAGCATTATTCACAGTTGCCAAAAGATGGAAGAAACCCAAGTGTCCATCAATAAATGAATGGACGACAAAATATGGTATATACATACAATGGAATATTACTCAACCATAAAAATTAATGAAGTTCTGGATACATGTGAAAACATGGATGAACCATGAAGACATCGTGTTATGTGAAATAAGCAAGACACAAAAGGACAAATATTGTATGATCTCCCTAATAGCAAATAATTAGAATAAGCAAATTCAGAGTCAGAAACTTGAATTCAGGTTACCAAGACCAGGATAGGAGTAGGCAATGGGGATTTAATGCTTAATTGATACAGAGATTCTGTTTAGGGTGATAGAAACATTTGGTAATGGCTGGTGGTGATGGTAACACAACACTGTGACTGTAATTAACACCACCAAATAGTATATTTGAATGTGGTTAAAAGGGGAATTTTAGGCTTTATATATGTTACTCTAATAATTTTTCAAAAGCCGTAAGACTACACAACACAAATGATAAACTCTAATGTAAGCAATGGACTATAGTTATTAGTACAATTATAATAATGTTCTTTCATCAACTGTATCAAAGGTACCACACTTATGCAAAGTGTTATTACTAGGGAAAACTGTGTATAGGGGGGCAGGTATATGGAACCTCTGTGTGTTTTCTATGAATTTTCTGTAAACCAACAACTTCTCTAATAAAAAAATATATATTTTAAATAGAAATTAAAAACTTCCCTGTATCACATCCAATTACTCTATGCCCCCACTGCTCAAATATTTTATTGTCACTATAACAGAGATCCTTTTTTTCTAAAATGGCTTCTCATCCTCACAGTCAATGGTCCCTAAATTGACAGAGTGAGAATCAACTAAAACAGGTCTTTGCAACATCTTCAAAGAGCCACACTAATCCAAGGGATTAGAGACTCTAAATCTAGTCCTTTGATTTGGACCTCCACCTCCATGCTCACTTGAGAATTCAGGATGAGAGGAACAGTTAGAAATTCAAACACCCGCTGACAACACAAAACTGACAGCCTCCTCATCTGTCTGCTCCTTTCAGTTACAATTTCTCCTCTAGAAACACCACTTGGAAAACTCGGGCACTCTCCTTTTGTATTGCACACCACTCCTCCTTCAGTCAACTCACCTCAGATTAACTGGAACTAATACAGCCATTCACAGCTGTATACAAGATGTTGGGGAGTGCAGCAGAGAGAGAAGCGATTATGGTTTCCTGCATACTGTCATTGTGTTGTAAGAACAGACACCTCCTAGAAGTGGCATGATAATAGAAGGTAATAACACAGCCTCTTGGCAATCAATGCCATGGTGGAAATAAGAGCATATCTCAGTGACAATAACACGGATGGAATGTGAAACAACAAAGCCCTCTCTCTCTTGGCCAGAACTCTCAAGAGCAACTCATTACTTTAACCTTTCCACCTTTATTGTATACACAATTAGAAACATGCTTTTCCATGGGCATTAAATCCACTTGCTTGCTCACTCTGCCCTCATTAGAATGCTCAATGGAGCCCAATTAGCTGGATGGTCATAAACAGATGTTTGTGATATGAGAAAAGAGAAAATATTCTTGTAGCCAAAAGAGAATGGAGACAATCTGGTACACCCCATTTTACTAATTACCTGAAATCTAGAATTTTAGTTTTAACAGCAACCTATAGTTTTGTGGGGTTTTTTTTGGTAGAAAAAAAACTTATGGCCAGAAACACTGATTCCTCCTACAGCAGAAATCAGTATTTTGCTCAGGTCACAGAATATTTTTTTTTTGGTTAACATTTTAAAATTGAGAAATTTTGCTAATTGTCCATATCCCTTGAATAGAAGTCAGAAGATGTGGCAACATGGAGCCCACTTTTCCTGGATGGTGACATTGCCTGGAGGTGAGTGGTCTGCCCCTAAACAGGGTATAGGTGCTTGATATCAACACCATCCACTGGTCGCCTCCTGGATCAGGCCCACTTCTCTTGTTTGTGTTACCTGCCAACATCCATATGAGTAGAATCATAGCTCCACCACTTACAAGCTCTTGAGCAGGTTAACATTTATGTGCCTCAGTTTTGTTTTCATTCTTTTTAAAAAATATAGAATGGGGTCATATTGCCTACCTACTGGGTTGCTGTAAGAATTAAATGAGTTAAAACATACAAATTTTTAAGAATTGTGTCTGGAACATAATATAAGTACTTAACTTTGATCAATACTTTATCTTCACAATCATCATCACCTGTCCTAAGGACATAAACCAATCTGGTCTCTTTATGTTTCCAATGGAGAAGTAAATGCAATGTAATTACCACCAAGAACATGGTGTATAATAAAAATGGTTATGAAAACATTTTTAGCCAGACCGTCATGCCAATAATGTTATTTGGTAACATGCTATGGTAAAGTGAGCACCAGACTGGACTGAGAGCAAGGAAGAAAAACTACAGGAAATAAATAATAATCATTGGCCTGACCCTGGTGTCTTCACATTGTTTGGGGGTAGGCATCAGAGGTGTGTGAGCTTTCATGGCATGTATGAAGGAAACAGATGAGCTCAATGTTAAATGAGGTACAAGAGCAAAGCACTGACCCCATGAGTGCTTGAGAGATAAAGGCAATTTTTTTTGAGGAACAGTCAGGCCCAGGCCCAAATTCATTTCTACCTATACACAAGTAAGAATTCTATTATATGAGCAGGAATTGGGCTTTGCTCTAGTAGAGGGCATTCACTTCCTGCTGTATCTGCCTCAACACCATCCCCTCCCAGTGGTCCTCATAGGCCCTGGAGAAATATGGGCAGAATGACAAAGAACCTTCTAATATGTATCTAAGGTATTTTGTTTGTTCAGTAATTTGCCTTAATTTATGCAGGTGATTGGTTAATGTGTTAGGGTTCTCCTAAGAAACAGAACTGACAGGAAATATATGTGTGCATGTGTGTATTATATATATATGTTAAATATGTATATATGTAAATATTAAGAAATCTAATAAAGGAGTTCACTCATGTGACTATGGGAATTGGCAAGTCCGAATTCCACACAGCAGGCTGCAAATTGGAGGTGACCCTGAATTCCCCAGGAAAAGCTGGCTGACTGAAGTAGAGACAGAAATTCTTCTTTCTGACTTCTGAAATCCTCAGTTCTGGCTATAAGACCTCCAATTGATTGGATGAGAAACTCCCTTCATTGCTGAGGGCAATCTACTTTGTTGATTGTGGATGCAATCAGCTATAGATGCAATCTCTTGACTGTAGATGCAAATCCATCTATAAAATAACCTCAGTAACAATCAGGCCAGCGCTTGCTTGACCAAACAACCGGACTCTGTAACCTAGCCAAGTTGACACATGAAATTAACCATCAAAGTTAATATCACATTGTAGAGTACCTTTTTTTTTTTTTTTTTTTT